>JASZXT010000071.1:0-65609 GCA_035521555.1 Lecanoromycetidae sp. Uapishka_2
CCCCAGCCCCAAACAACAACACCCCAAAATCTCACCCAACTCCCCCCAGCACCAAAGGAACCCAAAAAAGCAGCACTCCAACCCACCACCTCTCCCCTCGAACCACCATTGGCCACCATCTTTCCAATTCCGGTACCTCCTCCTGCAGCATCTTCACGCCCTAAACCAACGTACCATCTTTCATTGTGCTTCACCTTGCATATATAGATTGGGCGGTTACAGCTCCTTCCCCCCCTGCTCGTTTTACTGATTGGCTGGCCGTGTCTAGCGTGCAACAGACTACGGTAGCTCGCGATTTGCAAAATAATTCGGACACTCTCAGCCCTACCAAGACTTACAACACCTATTCCTCAACAATAATTACTCGGATCGAAAAACTTTGAACTGTAAGACTACAGAGCTCGATCCAAATATCCTTCTTGTCATATATTACTTTTGGTGAAATCCACTTTCTGCTGATGTGGATGGTAGGACAGCACGGAGTAAGGGTCTTGGCTAGTGTCCGAATTATTTTGCAAATCGCGAGGGTAGGTTCTATCTTGCGCAATTTATAGTTCATGCACTAGCGCCGGCGGCTACACGGTGGGCTTGGGTCCCAGCAGTGTGGATGCGTCGCTGCTTTTGCGGGAAGCTGGTTGGTGCTGTTTTTTGTATGTGGGTGCATGCAGCCAGTCTACGCGTGATCTGAGGATTCATGCAATGCAGCTGCAATGCAAGGACGATCTCAACACTTGCGAGATTTATTGGTAGATATGATAGATGGCAAATAGATGAGCGACCAAAACGAGAACAAACAACACATGGCTCACAAACAGATGTGGTATCTCGGCGCAAAAGTCGTGCCTAACCCAGAAATCGAGCCGTGTGCTCCTCTGCTCCTAGACGCCCAATGTAAACAAATCGCAAACAAGCCCGAATAGTCCGTACCCCATGAGCGAGTAATGCTCAATTCCCTGTTTTTCAAGCCTTCCGAGCAAGCCCTGAGTCCGTAACAGTCGTTCCTCCCATGTCGCGTCGGTTGCGTAGATGGTTTGAGTACAGCATCGGTCGATGTGCGCCCCGCAGCATTAGGTCGTAAAGAAGTTTGTAGATGGTGTGTGGTGGTGGCAGTGTATCCAAAAAGGTGGTATTAGAATTGAATTATAATTGAGTGACAGAGCAGAATCGATCTACTCCAATCGGCGCTTCTTTCCTTTCGGCGCAGGGTCGAGTGGTGTGACTGGTGTCCTTGTGTATGTGACAGTCTTTGTAATTACCTGCCTCACGGAGGCAGGCTTATGTGTGCCCGACCGTGGAGCCTCGTAGTATCTTGTCTTGCCATCAATGACCCAGTCTGCAGGCGAGAATGGTGAGCGCATAGAGCTGCTGAGCGCGGAGCTCTTTGGCGAATCGGTGGCCGGCGACCACGCCGGTGATTGTGGGATGCGTAGTCTTCGCAGAGCTGTAGGTGTGCGTGCAGAATTCGGTGGACGCATGTAAGGCGAAGGGGGAACCATAGATGCAGAGGCTGAGGTGGGCTTCACGCTATCGTGTCCACTGCACATGCAGCTTGCGGCACTGGAAGGCTGTGTAATAGGTGTAGATTTGCCAGAGACGCGATCAAAGATGGGGCTTCGGCCGGTGGAGGGAGTGGAAACAGCGGGCGACAGAGCTTTCAGGAACTCCATATAAGCTTGTGGGGGCGTGATGGGTGTCTTCAAGTCATCCTCTTGCTTGATCACATCGAGACGGCCAGAACGTAAGGGGCTTTTAGGGAATTCTGAGGGCAAGGTTGCTGACTTAGGAAGTGGGCTTTTCGGGTATTGGGATGGTAGGGTTGCTGACTTGGGCATTGGGCTTCGAGGATATTCAGATGGGAATGTGGCCGATTTGGAGAGAGGACTCTGTGTGATCTCTGAAGGGAAATTTGCCGTCTTTGGTGTCTTCAGCGTCAAGGCTGGCCTGGGCGACTGGGGCGAGGTGGTACTGATGGTAGGAGTAGGTAGGGGAGGAGGGATAGACACAGTTGTCTCTGTTGCTGAAGGCATGATGACCGTCGAGTTGAAGAGACCGCGATGTCAAACGAATGACCCGAGAGCACGATCTGACGGCAACGCCTACGACAGGCAGTGAGTTAGCCGTGGCAGCAAAAGAGGAGAGGCTCTTGACGGGCGTTACGGGCTCTTTAAAAAGGGCAGAAAGAGGAGTAAGCATCAACATACCTGGCAATTGTTGACCAGGCTAGGATGGACCAGCGCGCGGGCTGCAGTGAGTGGTTGTAAGCGTGTAAAATAGACCGGGCGGTTACAGCAGTGTTCGTGCCAAGCCTCTCTTCCACTTTCTCAAACAAAAATATTCTGTTACAACAGCGTCGAAAGTGATGCAACCCGTTTCAAGAATAGAAGTGGTCTAGCTTGATTGGGTAGAGCGTCTCTGATGTTCTGCTCCCGGAATTGGCTCGAGCCACGAGGGCACTAGTACAAATTGGGTGTGTGGAAGGCAGGAACGAAGCCGAATGGTGCGAGACGGTACAAAGACCGCCTGTCGAAGCGCTGACTGCTGGTCGATGATTGGGTCTGACGAAACTGAAGGATCTTAGCTCCAGTAGTAGCCTGAAGAATGCTGTGATAGGTGCCTCTTCCTTGCACCTGATCAAAGTGCTACGGCGGCCTCTGATTCGTCCACGTTCAATCTTCTGCCAGATCAGTATCACAGTATCATTGTTGGATCATCAGGGATGAAACGTGGTGGGAACATGAATCACATACTGAGAGAGAAAAATGGAAGCCTGAGAAGGAAAGAAGGAGAGGAACCAATGTTGGATTATCTCCCGTCAGGTGAGTGGTTTGGAAAAGGTTCCAATCCAAGCGAAGGAACTCGATCGCAGGATGGTAACGGCGTAGAAGGATGTTCAGCGCTAAGAATGTGACGGCCTCGACGGCAACTCCAAAAGTAGCCTAGAGATTCCCAGCGACCTGGTAGACTTGGCAAGATTCAAATTGAACTGAAGCTTCCACTTGCCCTCCCGGACGGAATGCCATCTTTATATCTTGTCATGTGCACTTCAACCGCCCAAAACTATTCTATGCCAACGCACGAAAGCGCGCGAGAAAAAACAAAAGCCTCCATTTGTACATGCCCTGCTTAGAATTCCTACGAATTATATTGTATAGTTGGGTATGGGCTTCCCAAATTCAGGCATGAGAGCGCCCAGAGGCTGGCGTCAAGGGCCAGCGAATAGTGACCTCAGCGGCTCTGCTAGAAAATGCTCAACTTGCTGTGAAGAGCAGGCAATGACTGGCTAATATTGCCTTATATAATCTTCTGACATTGGCTGTTGTTGAGCCGCTTCATTACAACAAATTCCTACGTGAATCGACTGATCTCACTTGACCGCTCAAGAACTCTAAATGACGCTTTCTGATCATGTGCAGCCAATCCTGGTCTCGTCCTTGACCCAACGCTGTGGATTCTGAGGCCATTGGAGTAATACACAGGCTAAGACAGCACCGTCAAATAGAAGCTTATCACTAGCTGTCTCCTTCCGTTCGAGCCGCTGAGTCTAGCATCTTGAGCCACGTGTTCATCATCACTCAATAGCGCTGATCAGCCTATAGATGGCCGTGGCCACGAGGTGTCAAGGCGGCCAGCTATCGTAGTTTCGTAGACGATTGCTGAGAAGCATTGCGGGGCCGATTGGAGCTCCGGCTTCGAAAATTGATGGTATGAAGCTTCGCTACAAGGTATCTCGAATGGAACAATGTGTTGCTTTGGTCCAATCGGACCTATGAACGGCTTTCGCCCTGGGGAACCTGTCTGACGTGACGCCTCGCTCGTTCCCATTGGTCAACAACATTCCGAAAAGACTGGTAGGAAAAGACTCCACGAGACAGTCTCGCCACCAAGGTATATGCTTTTTTGCGATATACTCAATCAAGCAATCGATTCTTGATCACAATGAGGTTCCAAGAATGAGGTATCACATATGTGACTGAAGAGCTGCGGTGGCAGAGCCATTGCAGGGGTAGGAAGCCACCAGTGATATGGGTTCCCTGTGTTGCTGAGCAAGGGTATTTTGATAATTGGAAGGGGAAATGCTATATCTCAGGCTTGACCCAATGTGGCACTTAGTGCTTACACTCAAAGCCGTTGATTGCAGAGGGGGAGAAATTGTCCATAGTTCGGGAGAATGGGAGACTGCTTATGGACCGCCGGCAATTGGGATTGTAGGTGCCATGGATTGGTTATTCCTGCTGAAGTAATTCGCCACGAGACCAGCTCAATAATTTCGCATTGATAGCTCCAAGCCTGTAGATATAATAAACGCTGCTCAAGTGATTGCAAATTCCTTTCAATTCCACCGCCGATGTCCTACAATCAAGGGTTTCATTACACTCTCCAATCGCCATTTTCTGGAACCCAGGGATTTCGCTAAGTCGCAGAGACGGAAAACCATGACGAGAAAATCAGAATTCGATGATCATGAAAGATAGTTCAGTTTTGCGGCAACGTGTGGGGTCCGGGACGAGACGGCATGCTCAGAGAAATCTTCATACTCAAAGGGTTTTCGTAATGCAGCTACTCTAACACCCAAGAAGGCGGGAAGGGAGATTTGGACAGTGCCAATATAGAGACCAAGGTAGACGACATAGAGGTGAGAGGTCCAATCAGACTTCATGTCACGGCCGTTCCTTGCGGTATAGTTCTACCCTTGAGGGTAAGGTTTCAAAGCATGGTAGGAAATTTGTTGTAACTGAATAACAATTTTCTGAAGCTTGGCAGCTTGTGTTTGTGCTTCACGTGGAGTATGAAGGGGCGGCAGCACGCTCTTGAATCTTGCACTCGGTCTGCTGGTAGAGTTTGTCCAGGTCCTCCATAGTGGCAGCGTCTTTCAAGATCCTTCCCACTTGAATTCCAGCGGAGATGAATTGCAGGACATTCCGATCGTCTTTCAAGGGTCTCTCTCTTGGCTTTGTCGCATGGCGCATCTCCAATGAATTGTCTAACACAGTCGTCAACTCCTTTATCTGTCCGTTGTATACTGCGTGGGATGGTATCTTTCTCTTGGTAGCCAATCTCTTGAGTAGATAGGCCCACTCGGTCCATTCCTTGTCCGTGGCTGTCTGCACCGCAGGCTTATTTGGTTCCAATGGAATTGGAAAGCGATACAAGGCAACAAAATCAAATGCACATTGCGATAGCCTCTTGTTGACTTGAGTCAAAACATCGTCTTGTTCTCGATGCTCAAGGTGGATTGGCAAATGGGGAAGGTCTCGCTCTCGATGGTCTGGGAAATCCCGTCGAGGCTTCTCCAGATATTGGATGGATCCATCAAACTCATCGCGACCTCCACGATTTCTCTTGGAACGCTTTTCATCTCCATGGGATGCAGAGACAACGGACGTATTTCTCTTGGAAGGATCCTTCTCGGTATAGTCCATGCGGTCTGGCAAGAATGGGTTGTTCGGTTCATATGCCCATGGAGACATGCTGGACGAAGTCTGTGGCCTATCCGAGTGGTTTGGGCGAAGAAAAGAGTTCGAAGGAGATCGAAGAATTCCATAATCTGCACCGCTCGATGAAGGCGAGTATGAGGCTTGGAAGGTAGAAGGCGCCCGGTGTAGCTGACTTGTGCTTCGTTCCAGGTTCCTTACTGGTTCTAGAGCATCATATGACCGACGACCTGCTGGCGGAGGCATGTCCGGAGTAGGGTTACAACCGGAAGAGTATCTGTCCTGCGCACTGGAGCTGGGCCTGTAGTCACGGAAGGGTGGGTCCATCGCTTGGAGAAATTCACTCGCTCTTGCATCGGAGGTCGATCGGTCCTCCAAATGGCTGTAGTTGGAATTTCGAGACGGTGTGCCATATTCTCCGGTAGGGGCAAATGGCGCAAAGCCACGATCATTAGGATGTGGGATAGTAGTGCTACAGTATTGTCAGTGCACAGGCTCTATCTCGACTGGAATTACTAGTAGCAGTTGACCTAAGAGGAAACCCTTGATAAGGGTCATGAGAAACCGAAATGGTTTCCTTTCCTCGTCCCACTCCTGCCCGGTGATCTGAATAGTAAGCTCCTCTTTGTGACATTCTAGCAAATTGGCATCAGCATCATAGAAACAAGGATTCGAACAAGTAATTCCTCAGAACAATATGTAGGCAGAATGAGAGGCTCAACATATTTTCAAGGCCACACATACTGTTATGATAGCGCCTTGATAGTAGTATAGAACCCTTTCAGCAAGAGGCTATATCTCGGCTGCATCCATCCTTTCCATGCGCGCTGAAGCGTCTGTGTACAGGAACGCTGATCTTGACGCCCGATGCTAAAGTAGAAAGCTAACTTCTGTGATGTTTTGTATCATTGAATTACCAATTTTCAGGGATACCAGCGGAGAAAATAGGCCCTTGCGGACGATCTATTACGAAAAGAGCTTCATCTGAGATGAGCTGGCGCCCAATTGAGCCACTGATGACGAGACTTTACACCGCCAGGTCAAGTCATGCATCTTGATGGGTTGGTCAATCAGCTGGGATACAAATGTAGGGTTAAGTCTAGTCAATCGGTCTTGTTAAGCGTCGACCAATACTATGAACCCCGCCAGATAATGCGGCAACCTTTCAATGGAACCAATCGAAAGTGTAGTGGACACAAAGACTTGAACTTCTCCGATATTCCGAGAGTGTAGCTGTGGAGTCTGTTGGAGTCTGCATGTCTTGTCGAGACCTCAAAGCCAGAAAGGTCTTATCCTTGTGTTGGGCATCTACGAGATGCTGGGGCATGAGAGATCGGCAATGGGAGAGCAGTTCATGCAACAGATGTGGAGAACGAGCAATCATTTAGCTTTGGCGAGTGGTTGAAGGTCTTGCATTCGCCGAAGCTTTAAGCATCAGGATGCGGCATAGAGGCAACGGCTAGCGGACACGCTGACTGAAGTCTCATCACGACGATTGTGGTAAAATCTCGTACATAGCTTCTTGTCAATAGTCGCTTCGTTCGCTGTCGTCGCAGAGTCTAGTCCCAAGGTGGAGAACCTCGTCAAGCTCGAGCTTGGGAACATGTGTGGAACTGCAACAGCAGGGCGTCATATCCTGCTGCAGTATGTGAGTCTGGACGAATCTGTTGATCGTCGCATACAACGATGAAAGACGTTGATGGAGAGGGGTTACGCCCGAGACATCGAGGTTGTAGAGTCGCGGCTGCCCACCCAATCTGCTCTTACTTCGGCACACCATGGCGGACTCTGGATGACAGCGAATCACTGTTTCTGATGTGATTTCAATGCTTTATTTCTCAGGGGTGTAGCTTGCAGAGAGTGGACGGTTGTGCTTTGTCCCTGCGGCAATTGATGCCCAACATCGCAGATCTTCCGCCTCGTTCTCCTACGACTCGACGGCATCGCAGGTATAGACGCCTCGCTAGAGTGCCGCTGTAAAAGGTATAAGATCTACTAATCCCGTATCACACGCCCACTTTATAGCATAATTGGGCATCCATTTAATTTACGTGACTATATACAATTCGAGAGACGACCAGTCAGCGCTTGACTTGGCAGCCTTCCCTAAGGTAACTACCGTCAATGCATCACAGGACCAGAAACCTGCACTCTTGTTGCCCTCTTTCGAAAGCTACAGAGAAGAAGCTTTGCATCGCGAGGTAGTGAAACAGAATGCCACCTAATACGGCCAAATGCCAAATGTTGTGGCTACCTCCAGCGTAATCAAACCAGCCGTGCAGCCATCTTTCGGGCACCTAATTGTACATTAGTCGAAGGCCCTTGATATTTTGCAATGGGTGATTTACTTGACCGGCATAAATGAGAGCACCAACGAGATAGACGGTAATGGACTTTATGAGAGGGGCGTAGAACCTCCACGCCCAGTCCGGACCTCTTGTCCAGCTCAATTGGAATACTGGAGCAAATCCAGTCGCAGCAAGGGTGACGTAAAAAGCTACTCGAAACCAATTCATGTCTGCTCGATTGAACGTCGGATGCCAAGGCAAAATAACGCCTCCAACGCCCAAGGTTGCGGTGGTGGTTATATAGACCCATCGACTGACAGGTTCGCAGTAGAAAGCCGTATATTCTGTTGTCATGATCGAAGCGGCAATCAAGAGGGAAATGCCAGTATAGTCGACACATGCAAAACGTTCCATCAGTGTCTGCTCTGAGATACTACTCATCGTATGCCACATGCAAGAGCACACCAGACATTTGCAGGCCGCGAAAAAGAAAGCGGCGGCAAAGAAGACATCCGTCTTGGTGGACTGGGAGAAGTTGACGGAGGATGGGTAGAAGTAGAAGGCAATGAATAGCACGATGACCAAACCGATGGCATGTGACCAGATGTTGAAACTTTCGTTTGAGAAGTTGAAAGCCGACTTGATGCAATCGATCTTGCTTTCGGAGAATCGATAGCCTTTCGTTATATGAGGGTTGACACGCCAAGGGTGTGGAAGGTCTTCATATGCGATGAGACGCTGCTCTTTCGCCTTTGCAATAGCGCTGTTGATGTTCTCTTTCAAAGTGACCTTCGCCCGGCGCGCCTTCTCTAAACCTTCGTCCACAACTTCTTTGGCTTTTCCGTACCCTTCCTCGGCCATCTTCCATCCACCATCTATAATATCTGAGATGCCGGCATCGCGGACAGCCAAGGCTCGAGTCTCGAGTTCCGAAAGGAAGCCTTCCATCAACCGCATGCCAGCCTGTGCTTTAGCCTCTAGTGTTTCCCTTGTAGGCAAGGCGTCGTTGTATCTGCTCTCTAGTGTGTCAACCAGTATTCTGGCGCGCCGTCGTCCAGCGCCTATCAATTCCCCTGAAACATGCGAACATGACTCTCGTACAGCATCGAGTGTAAAGTATGCACGATTGATGGTTGCGTCAAGCTTCAAGTTCCCATAATTTTCTATCCAGTCCAGTCGCCGTTCCAGTTCAGAGATGAACAGATCAACTTTCAGGAAGATAGCGTCAGGGTCAGTATCGTAGGAATGCCTTCGCCATGGGTGATAGGAAGAATGTCGCCGCCGTTGGCTGGGAGGGGTGTCAGGTGAGGCTGTGGCTGTCGTGTATGCCATTGATTGCGCATCATGTGTTTCAATCGTAAGAGAAGGAGTAGAGCAAGTCATAAGGATTGTCTGTGAAGCCATACACAGTACACTGGGTAAAGACTGGAGATCTTGAGGTGCTTGTCGTTTGTTGGGATGGCGGGGGGAATATGGTCAACCAGTGAACTGGGACTTATTGACGACCGGATTCCATTAAAACGCGCAATATAGAATATCTCAACGGGTAAGGAAGGAGAAGATCGTTGTGTACAATGAATATTGTATGCGACAACAGCAGTCTCGCAGTAGGAGAAGGAGTGGCAGCGCACTGGTGACACTCATTAAACTCGTCATCTTGGCGGGCACACGTGTAAAGGGTCCCGTTGGGTCTGAGGGGTCCAGCCTTTTCCATTTTTGCCACTTCAAAAGCATCAAGCTTTACCGCTATTGTCCTAGTAGATGCAAGCAACATGTCGGCTAATCTGAAACTGGGTGAGTGGACAGACTTGATAGCCTCGCAAAACCTCAACGCTCGCACGTCATGCCATTACCAGCAACTACTGATATGATGAGTGGCGAAATAGTGACCGATACATACCTCCAATCCGTCCTCGAAACCTCTACTCAAACGCGCCAACAATGCATAAATCTCATCGACCTCGTTGAAGGAAAGGCCGTTGCAGGGTCTCACGCGACTCCCCTTGAAGATCAGCTTGAGCTATCCAAACAGCAAAAGCTCCTATACTCCTATCTCGCACAACTTCGCGGTCTTAATCGCAATGCTGTCATCAAAGTGAGGAATACAAAGCAAACGACAGCAGAAGCGCGGCAAGAGATCGACAGACTACATCTACAATTACAGAATTTGTACTACGAGGAGAGACATCTACGTGGTGAAATTGCAGCATGCGAATCCTACGAGTAAGTGCAAGCATTCATTCTGGATTCCTTCCCCAGGCTAAAGAATATGCCGCAGCCACAAGTACCAGCGACTGCCCTTAATCCCAGTTGAAGACTTTCTTGACCTGCAACCTGATCACCGCAATGACGATGAAAAAGCTCTCATGTTTGCAAGGATCAATCATGAGCTCTCAGAACGTGAAGCCTTGGAGCAGCAACGGCAAGAGCTACTAAAGCAGAAGGCAAGCTTGATGGCAGACAACAAGAAGCGGAAAGAGGATCTTGCAAGTCTGGACAAAGACCTGGAGACTTTTATCGATGTGAGTGGTTGCATGCTCATAGAAATAAAGGCTTTTCGACTAACGGTTATCAGGCCGCCAAACCTATACAAAAGCTCTTCGAGAAGGAGTACTGAGCCACGAGATTCTACAAGCTGTGGGATGAAGCTGATCTTCTCATAATTCACCTATCGTACCAATATTCTATATATTGAGATACCCCTTCCGCGAAACGCTGCACGAGTTCTATTCCTTACCATGCCGTATCCTTATACTTTAGTGGACATGATCTCATTTTCACATACAGCGCAAAGATCAAGAACTTCGTACTTCTCTACGGTGGGGCAACTTACGAATACCACAATGGTTCTTTGTTTCCTTCTTCCGCATCGTGACTCTACGGTCCTACTTGCTTGTCTTTGGGTGCCTAGCATGCTGCAATAGCCGCCTCTTTCAAGGTTGCGTACCAGCTCGACAAGCGTTCCCATCGCTTCTAGATTCATGCATATCATCTACGAAAGCACCTGAAGACAAAAACCAGTATTTCGAGTTCATTCTCGTTCTACGCTACCACAAGACCCACATAAATCTTCATTTGACGGATTGCTACATGACTTAGATGCAGGAGATAGCTGTAGCGCAGTCCCCCTTGCGCTGAATCGAGCTATCAACGCGAACTAGTTGCCAACTTGCTATATCTGATTTACAGCTTTTATCAAAGCATGGTACTTTCTGTCTTCTAACACATATGGTATGGAATTCCTGTTGTGGTGTATCGCTTTTTGTCTCAGGAGAAAGGTCCTCTTCACATACCTTAGTACCAAATCGCAGCGGTCAAAAAGATCATTCGATCATTTACTCACTTATTCCGCCCATGCACTTACTTCCTTCGCTAAAGCAGAATGTGCCAAGTTGCCAACGCCTTGAGCTGCGGAGCGTGCTGCCATCACTTTCTTGAATCTCTAAGGTAAGGTAACGTTCTATGACGCATCCTTCGTCGGCGTAGATCATTACCCATTGGTCTGTAGCAATCTTTCAGACCCCGCGAGCTAAAGAAGCTATTTTGCGATGACCTACATAGCAGGGTCGTCAGGGTGGTGTTGTTTTGCTTTCAACCGTATTCTTCCTTGCGGAAGCTCCTGCCTGTGCAAAATAGCCATGCATGTCTGATACCGCCTTATCACATTGCGGTTGCTAACATTCCACCCATTGAGTTCTGCTGCGTTCATTTCTTGGATCCGCGGATCCGCGGACGTATGAGTGCGTGTTGAAGCATTGTTTAGAGATTGACTTCAGTCCAGAAGAGCTGGCGAATGCGGAAATGTACTAATCGTCCTCGCTAGCTCGTTTGCCGCACTTTTCTGGAAGTCTATCCTCCTGCAAGAATAGGCGTTGCGCGTACTCCTTGCGTCCAGTCAGCGTAATGAAAATGTTGAGGCTTGCCGTTTGATGCTTACATCACAGCTGATTCGAATACCTTCTTCGATACCCACCCTTGGCTTGTACCCAAGGATCTTTCGTGCTTTCTCGCCGCTACAGTACCTTGTGCCGCACGCATCCAGAACGCTCCCGCGGCTCAGGGTCGTGGGAGTGCCAGTAACCCATGTCACCAATTCCGCAATATAGCCAGCTAAAGTTGCAACAGAGACTGGGATGTGAACTTGGAAGGGTGGGTAGTGACCGAAAGCAGCCCAAATTGCTAAGCAAAAGTCTCGGAAAGTGACAGGTTCCTCATTTGAGATGAAGAATGCTTCTCCAGCAGCTGTCCTCTTCGAAAGCAAGTTCTCAACTGCTAAAACATGGGCATCCGCAATGTTGCTGACATATGTTACGTCCCACAGATTTTCACCACTTCCTATGACAAAAGGCGTCTCACTCTTGGCTATGCACGCGTGGACGGATGGTATTAGCTGATAATCTCCTGGGCCGAACAGCACAGAAGGTCTGAGGGCACACGTCGAGAGCTTGTCATCATTCGCAGCAAGAACTAGTGCTTCAGCAGCAGTCTACGAGATCTATTAGTTGAAGCAACGTCCATACGTGTCTAGATATAAGCTTGCCTTTGACTCCCCATAGATCAACGAATGGCTCGACGTTGGCCATCGCTCGTCCATGTTTGGGTATTGATACCTCATGTCGTCCGTAACTGCCGTACAAGAGCCAGTCCAGACAAATACTTTCACACCCGAAGCTTTCGCAGCCGCAAGCATATTAGAGGTGCCGATAACATTCACGTTGTAAACTCGGTCCTTCCATTCTCGTCCATATCTAAAAGCAAGCTCTGGGACCAGTCCAGCAGCATGAATGATTACCTCTGGTCTTATCCTATCTACTATTTCATTCACATATGCAGCATTCGTGACATCTCCAGTCTCATGATTGACATTTTTCTTCGCCACCTTGGGTAAATGTAGATCTAAGACGGATATTGCCCATTCTGGATGCTGCTCTTGCACAGCATCAATGATGAAAGCGCCCAAGAAGCCTGTGCCACCAGTGATCAGCACGGGGATAGTGCTGGCAGGCTCTTCTGAGGAATCGGGGGTGCGTGGGGGTGTGATCATGGTGCTAAGAGTTCTTTGCGTATAGTTGTTACATCTTAGAGGCGAACTTCCAATTTTTGGCCAACAAGATTGTTGACGACATCACAAGTTTCAATACCTCAGTCTGACACAGTCAGCGGAGTCCAGCTCCGTTTGATGTCGTCTTTGGGAGAAATCTGCCCGAATAAAAAACCTCGGCTGATATGCACTAGAAAGCGCTAACCGAATGGAAGATGGCCGATTCTCAAATGCTGACGACACGGCCGCCATCTACACTTTGAGGACAATGTCCGCATCACATAAATCGTTTCGATGTGTCTTCACAGATCAGAGCAAAGAATGAGGCTGCGCATGGCAAGCTTTAACACGAAAATATGGACATCATGATGTGGCCTGCCTCCGAATTTTGAGCATCCGCAAGAAAACCCCAATGCTGAAAATTTGAGCTAGCCTTTACAGGAATCGAGATGCATTCAGACTCGTATATACAAATGTTTGGACTGGATCGAGCTATGCACCTTGCCATTAATTAAGGATTCATTGCCAACATATAGGAAATCGCTGGACACGATACGGACACATTGCAAAATTATGCAAGTGTGCTGGAACCCGTGTTCCGATCTATTTACCCTGTTGATACAAGAGCTCTGAGGATCCTTTCTGTTTAAAGCAAACCTCGAAGCACTGACACAATCCAAGTCCATGATGACACGTCGCGCCAACTCTACGACGTTTAACTCCATCAAATATTACATTAGCGAAGGTTTTTGTCAATTGCGCTTTTTGATTTGTAATTGACCTGGCTCGGGTTTTTAATCGTATCAAGGGTGGAGCTCACATGCACTTTCAGAACCTGTCGCTACCAAATGTCCATCGTTCGTATCTATGTATATGCTGCTTTGATATCTGCAACTGTCTCGTTTCCTACATATTACATCTTCACCGCTTTAGCATTTCTCTGTATGACCGTGACTAAGGCGGCAACTTGCTGGCACCCTCCACACTCCTCGCACAATGGTCAACGCCGATTTGGCCGACGACACACTGCTAAACATTGCCAGGCGACATTGCTAGGGGTTGAATAGAAAAGTTGTATGTGTGACTCGCATTCAGCCTTTTACTACTGGAAACACATCACACAACATCGATATTGTATCAAATCGATGTCAAGACTGACGGAAAGGGTAAAAATGGAAAGGAACAAGTACATGCATGCGACGTATTGACATCAGTTGAAGCCATTATTGGCTGGTCCGTGCATCTGTTGATCTGATTGGATGGCGCATAGAAATGCTGCTTCAACAGTAGAGCTGCGGGACTGGTCACTATCAACGCCGACTAGACCTTAGACTCTTCTTGCCTTTTCCCAACGATACACCATGTCCTGGCGCAAATCTACAGAGTGGCAAGAGCCTTTTCTTTCCGATTTTTGGACATGTTCGTGGCACTCCGAAAAATGTTCAGGTTGTGCAAGGTTTTCTACAAGAGGCTTGTGTCCAATAGCATGTATACACCAGAGACCATCCCCTCAAGGATAACTAATTCCTCATGGACTAAGGCCAACAGTCAGGCTAGAGGTCAGCACTGGGGAATTTTTGAGTCAGCAAGGATTACAATACATTTTTTCTACAACATACAAAATTGGCTCTCTATGACTCTGCAGTCATTCATACCTTGGTGATTAAGAGGGATTTTTGACGAATATGAGAGCCTCAAAAGGGGGCATGCGAGCTCCGCTCTTCGGCCAGAAGGGCAAGCACCCCACCACGACATACGTCATGAAAAGATCAAATTCAATAACCATTGACTTCGCAGTAACTGTTCAGCAGCATCCATACAAACACCCTCGATTTCCACTTTATACATAAGACCTTATCAAAATATCACAATGTCTCAAAACGTTGGCATGTCCTCCTGCTGCCTCTCTGGTAAAGTTCACGAGGGCAAGCCTGCAGGCAGAGAAGATGAAATTGGTGGTCTCTCCACCTACGTCTCAGAGCCCCAGAATGGCTCCAAAGAGAAGACTATCATTTTCATCTGTGACAGTATGCCTCTCCCCTCCTTTCTCTCTTCAAATGGACTGGGTCTCATTATCCTCAGTCTTCGGCTATACATTCCCCAACATTCGCCTCCTAGCGGATGAGTACGCTAAGTCAGTAACACCCTATGTAAGATGAAAGCATTGGATATTTATATTCTTTTTAATCAGAGCTGGGTTTTATACTTATGTACCCGACTTCCATCAAGGGGACTCGCTTCCCCTTTCTTTTCTCGATAACGTTGAGCCCAATCTCAAGACCCAAGAACAACTCAGTGTAGTCGACAAAGCCAAGAACGCCGCCATAGTCCCGACAACTCTCGGCCCCTGGCTCGCAAAGCATCGCGAAGGTGTCTCCAGACCCCTCATCGACGGATTCGTGAACACCGTACGCATGATTCCCGGTACCAACAAGATCGGCGCCATCGGATTCTGCTGGGGTGGACGATATGCGATCCTACAGGCACATGGGCAGAGTAAGGACGGAAAGGGAAGCGATATTGGCGGCGTGGATGCAGCATATGCTTGTCATCCAAGTTTGGTCGCTATTCCGGGGGATTTCGATCCCGTCACCAAGCCGTTGAGTTTGGCTCTGGGGACTAAAGATAGTCTTTTGGACGTCAAGTCTGTGGGTCAGATTCAGGATTTGATGGCGAAGAAGACTGATGTGCCGCATGAGCTTCGGGTAGGTTTCATATCCCACAACGGCAGTGTATTTTACTGACAGCCTGTCAGCTATACGAGGACCAAATACATGGCTTTGCGCTCCGCAATGACTGGTCTTCGGACAAGGACAAGAAAGCTATGGACGAGTCGGCTCAACAGGGTATCGAGTGGTTCTCGAAGTATCTATCATAAGTGAGTCCTTCGCAAAACTGAAGCATCAATGCATCATGCCATTGGGATTGAGCCAGAGCGCTGGGTAGACTGCGGCTATCTCTTATGCATGATATAATATGCCATCATATCTGTACCATATCACTTCAATACTTTCGAAACCTACGTCTATACTTATTTGCAGTAAAAACCTGCCCAAACGTCACCGTCTAAACAAGGACGAAAATCAAGAGAGGGGCGGGATCAGGGGATGTAGCAAACAAGAAGACTCGAGCACCTTTTAGGGCTTATCCTGCAGGGTGCTTCCATCTTCTCTGCGGCCCCGTAATCTCTTCAATGTCCCCTGACTTTGCATTGATTGTTCACACCTAACATCTATAATGAACAAGTCCAACATACTGCGTTTCAGCAAATAACTGCCCTCCCCGCCTCGGTTTGTTTTCGTCTTCTAGGCAAGGTACCCAAGTCTGGACTCATCATGGGTTTAATGGATCGATGATGAGCAATGGAGATTTTTCCCGGGTCGAGGGAAATCTTTCCGGGCACCAACTCCCCCCTCATTGTGAACTGAAGAATGAGTGAGGGATCGGTGCCTGGATAGGTATAGTATGGAACTAATTGAGACCTGCTCATATATACATGTCATTCTCCACGTGACAGCTTGGGGAGATGACATTGAACACTTACAGTTTCTATTGAGGAAAAAGCGTCGGGACAACATTCAATTCTCTCTCATGGCGCAGTCCTGTCTGTCAAAGTTCCATGAATCCAATCCATGTTCCAACTCTGGAATGCAGTTCAATCGCTAACAGAGGCGCTCTGCCAAGACGTCATTTTGCTTATCCATGATTTGATGGAGGATGATGAGGGTTTCCAGGTTGCGCTCTCTGTGGCTGTTCTGCTTCTTGGATATACTTGGATAGGGAGTGGTGATTCTTTTCTACTGCTATTAATTAGAAGATTGGGGTCTTGTAGCTACTGCTCAGTCATGAATAGGTATGATTGCAACGGGTTTTGGGTTTCCAATAACATTGTGACACGAGTGAAGACTAGGTGCAAGACTGCCGATGATCAAGGAAATCCTGAAGACAAGGGTATTTGTAGTGAACGGTTCTGGAAAACGGGAACTGTAGAAGCGATAGGATAAGCTAGGCACCAGCAGCGAGTTGCAACGAAAATCATAAGTCATTGAAAGAATATTCAGCGATAAATTGATTTGGCAGTAGACTACATGGTAACGCTCCTTCAGCCCACCCGCATGGCCGTGATTCAGCCAACGAGAAGCAATCTGCTCTTGTGAGTCATGGTTGGCCAGTAAAAGGCTTAGTATAGCATCAATTGATGCCTGACAGTGGGTATAAGTGATATCGAGGACAAATCCGAGGGTCCAGGCATCCAGTATCCTACCGGCGTATAGAAATTGTGTGTACTGCTTGAAGCAAGTGTCAAGCAAACACAAGGATCGCAATTGTCATTTCATCGTACTTGAAAGAGGTGCTCGAGAGCTTTCGAAGATTTTGTAGAATGGAGGTTGAACAGTCGGCCGAGGTGTCGTCAGTCGACTACGGTTCGCATGGCATTCGACGCATGCAGGAGGGTACATATAGTAGATTGGCTAGGCACGGAAGCCTGTACAACTGTCAAAAGGAGTGAGTAAGCAATTGACAGACTATAGTATTGAGGATAGCTTACCCACATTTCAACCATCGTTCCCAATGGGAGCATTCGAGTTACTGCTGTTCTTGAATACCCCACCACCAACGGCCTTTGATATTCCAATGCCCAAGCCTGTGAATGCCCCGATGAGGAGTAGCACGATGAGTGTTTGCACCACAACCTTCTGCTTCTTGCTCAACCTCGAGAATGGATCACACCTCCTTCCCTTCTCTCTCGCCAACTGCTTCTCCCTCAGCTGTTTCTTACATGGCCAGACTTTATCGTCTTCGTGATGATGTCCCTCGTGAACAGTCTCGGCTTGGGTGATTCGCGACCCTGATTCGAGATCGTGCGGGTATACTGCAATGTGGACATTTGATTGTGATTTCGCTATTTCGAAGGACGTGCGAGTTGTAGGATGAGAATAAAAGGCAGAGAATGGGTGGTTCGTAGTTGGGTCGTAATCTTCTTTCGTGTTGACTTCAGAATGAGGATATGAGGAGCAGGGCGTAATTGTGTCGAGGGAGGGGTTGGGCAGGGTTGTGTGTGGTGCAGAGAGGTGATCGTTCTCTGGTCTGATGATGGATGCACCGATGACTGGCTTCTCGCTTTCGAACATGCTGGCGGTAAGGGTCCTGTCGGACGCTGTGGTATTGTTCTCAAGGCAGGGTCTGAATGTTTATGCCGTGGTCAATGAGTGTTGGTTACTCCAAGAACGTGGGTGTTCAACTTGGCGGATCCGATTGAAGAGCTCCGAGGTCGATGGCTTGTTACGGTTCTGTGGCAACCTGAAAGTGGTAATCGAGTACGATAGAATATGTGAATTTTTCAATGACGGAGGCTATGGGATCAATTGCATGCAGAAGGTCGAGACTGCCTCGTCATGAATCCAGGGTTTCACGCTTGGAATGCACCAAAGCTTGTACAGCCGGACCACGATGCAATGTTCCTCGAGCGACAAAAATGCAGGTAAAGAACGTAAATTAATAGGCGTACAGAGATGGAGAGGTGCTGCAATGGCAGCGTGGGGTGGATTGGAAAGGGAGAGCGGGCGGCTTTGGAGCAATCCACGCAGTAATCCGTACATGTGCCTTGAAATGGTTCATTTTCTTGGCGCGGGAGTAGCGCGTCACTGCATGTTTTAGTGGCCGCCATTAACAGCTCAAATGGGCAATCGTTGAGATTAGGATCCCAGGTATAACATTATTAACTGGATGACATTGAATATCGAATATGAATCATCGTACATGGCTTCTCGCTGTCTTGATGAGCTGTCTCGGCAGCAAAAACACCAAATATCATAATTCCGGCTTTCCAATTCGCATTCGATGTGTGAATGTGAGATGACAGGAGGCAGATTGCTCACCAAAAAGGCAACGTGAGCGGGTAGATCCCGATCACTTTTGCCTGTTCCTGAAAAAGTGGAGACTACCTAGTACCAAGATCGTCGATCGTTATCTGAATGAGCTAAAATCTAATCCTGGACTGGTCGACTTTCGACCCGATAGCGTAATTGACCCAGAAGCGAGAATCGGCTATTTTACCTTCACTACTCATGGGGGTTTTTCGTGAGTAATCTCGCCAAGCCCTTGGTATATCAATCTTTGGGGTACAACAGCTTAGTGCGACGTTTTGGTACTTAGGTTCCTTTATAAAAAGGATAGATTAGACTAGGATAGATATCTTTGAAAGCAAGTGTTTTCTTATAACTTTAATCGTTACGAACATAAATCGTATTTCTTACTCATCGGGTTTCGAAGTACCAAGGCTTGGCAAAGGCCTCGGCGAGATTACGTTAATAGAGCCAAGACATCTGATCCACGACAACCTCAGACATGCAAATGCGAGTAAAGACAGTGTGGAACCCAGGCCGCCGTGCAGTGCCGAGGCGTTGTTTGCTCAAGAAAAGTTACCACAGAAAGGCTGCCATCAATTGGACAGCTTATACGGACAAGCCTCCGATACGCAGCTTGCATATTGGAATTCCCGAATTCGGATGGTGCAGCGGACGACTGGCTACACCGGCACCAACCTATGGTATTAATGTCAAACAAAAAGTCCGAATGCCTGCATCACCTGGACCCAGCATCGTGGAAAAGTGACTAGATTGGGGCCATAATCTACGAGGAAAAGTTTGTGAGACTGAAGTCAGTCAGACGAAAACAGACTCGTCACCAAATCAGTCTAGATCCAGCCAGTACTGCGTTTGCAAAGGCGCGTTTTGATCACAGACATGTATGTTTGGCAAGCAAAGAAGCGAAGCGTTTACTGATGCCCAAGATGAACGAGTAAGTGTGGGATCCAACAGTCTCACCAACCAGGTTTCTAGTACGTCAGCTGGTTCACCATTCTACTGCTCCACACTCTGACTTATGAAACTCTGAATTACTTGTCTTGGGTATAGCAGCATTTCCGCCCCTTGGTCTTTGTGGATACGCTCAGCATTTTGGTCAGGAGGCTGCTGAATACTCTTTTGGTAATGATGGGCTTGCTCTCGGGTCTGTACCAAAAGGCAACTTGAAGTACGTAGTTTAGTGAATCACCGCAAATACAGCACATACTTCGATAGCGTGTACGGGCTCGACGAGGAAGTGGATGGCGATGGCTGGACATCCATGTGCTACGAGAAGGACGAGTCCTATCCCTACTAAAGCGTTGAACCCATTCAGCCATCTCTCGCCGCTTGTAATCCCAATTGTCCTTGTCCTTGAACGGGCCAACTAGTCGTGGTAGAGAGTTTCACAGAAAAATAGAAAAGAATAGGAAGATATGCCTCCAAGGTAGATCTGTCAATGATTTGGCTTCTTAGTCGCTCGGTTCAGTCACGCAGTATAACCTCAGCACGGCGGCTACTGCTGGGTTATCTACACAGTACACAGTGCAGGCTGTGCGATTCTTCACTCTGATGCCCAATCGATCATATCAGGATCTATCACTGAGCGCGTTTCTGCGGCGCGGAGTAAGGCTTTGTTACGGTCCTAGAACACTCACGCATGCTACACAGAGGATACTTACGTACACACTGGATTTCCTTGTTGAGTCACGATTCTGACCTCCACAAGTCTAAATCACCTTCTCTAGAATTTCTCTCAAAGCTCGGCATGAATTCCTGTCGCACCTTTGGCAATAGATGGCAGGGATGCGCGCTCCAGAGGACAATGCCGAGTACCAAGAATTCTTCGATGCAGCCTGCGAAGGTAATCTCAAACGTCTCGAAGCGGCTTTACTCCCGTCCCTAGATATCAATGCTTTGGAATCACATGTCCTTCAAGGACGTGGAGCTCTACACATAGCGGCTCGAATGGGAAATGTAGAAAAAATCCATTTCCTCCTTGCACACGGCGCCGAGGTCGACTTACGTGACTCAGAGTACGAGACCCCGCTCCACAACGCAGCGTTCCGTGTGCAGCCAGAAGCAATCACAGTCCTCCTAGATAATGGGGCGAATATCCATCTGCGAACGGGAGATGCCAGTTTTACAACGCTACAAAATGTTCTCAAATACAAATCTACGGTCACGCCGCGGCAGATAAAGACCATTGAACTACTGCTAGATCGAGGTGCGGATATTAATGCTGAGGATGGTTGGGGAAGTAATATAGTAAGTCAGCCTGTAGTCCGAGGTCTTCTTTAAGACCAGCAGTCACGAATTTGCCCAGGTTGGTGCGGGCACCCAGCTAAACCCAATGACTCAACTATTTACAGGTCGAACACGCCTCCACATCGCACAGTATCGAACTGTTGCGTTTACTGATCGAGCGAGGAGCAAATTTGAAAAACGCTCTTCCATACGCCGTACGTGATCACGATATGGTTGAGTATCTACTCAGTCAAGGTGCCAAGATCATTGGACCATCAGCTGAATCCTCTGCAATAACATATGCAGCGAGTTCGGGCAATCTAGATATTCTTCGAATGATTCTTCCTCATGCCAATGAGACCGATCTCGATGGCAGTCGCGATGCTATAATAGAAGCCGCAGCTGCAGGCCACCAAGATATGACAAACTTCCTGATCGAGAAGGGTTTCAACGTCAATACCTTTGTGAAAGATTGCTATATAGGGCAAACTCCCCTCCTCGCCCTATTCTATTTGAAAACACAATCTCTGCAAGTGATCACTACCTTGCTCGAAAACGGCGCAAACCCCTCAGTCCAGTCGTCCAAAGGGGACACGCCTCGTAAGCCTTTACCATCCCACTTTTTGTGGACGCTATTCCCTGCTGACAAGAATAGTCCACGAAGCCGCCCTGTGGAGCAAGCCGGAAGCCGTTCAGCTACTTCTCAATGCCGGTGCAAACACAGCGTTGAGAAATCATGACGGTGATACGCCATTGATCAAACTGGCTTCCCGAATGTCCGGTTTCTGTCTCAATTACCATAATCTCGACGGGCGAAGCACGAATCCCAGGCTTGAGACATTCGAAATGGTCTTACGACATACAGAAGAAATCAATGTGCAGAACAAGAAGGGCGAGACAGCGCTTCACGCTCTCGCAGAGAATGAGAACAGCTCAAACGTGTATATGGCCAAAGGTAGGATGGAAGCTGCAAAATTGCTTGTGAGGAAAGGTGCCGATATTGGTATCCTTAATGGGGATGGGAAGACTGCTGGGGACCTATTCGTTCAGAATGAGAGGAACTCCATATTCCGAGATAATGCCGAATTCGTCCAGCTGCTAGGAATGAGAAGCGAAAAACCCCTCCATTAAGATCATACATCAGGAGGGCTATGTCAGTAATGGACTCATGATCAAATATGCCAATCCATTGACACTAATGACCTCATGGATATCTCCAAACGCCTAACCCTTCGCTTAATTACACCCAGCCATCATGACTTCTTCCCTCTCGCCAGCAGCCGCTCCTCCAACTCCCCAACAGCCTTCACCCAAACACCGCTCCCTTTCGCGCCCTTGACCTTCGAATCCAAGAACTCCGCCATCTTCTTTTCCTTCAGCCCCTCACCATAGCAAACCCTAGCATTCGAAGAGACACCAACACCTAACGCTGCTACACCATCACCGCTTCGCACATTTACCTCAAAGACTACTTCAATCTTCGTCCGCATCGCTCGTAACAAGACACTTGCCCGAACGGCCATCACTTCATCTGAGATGATTGTAGGCTCGCTAATATAGCTGACACCTAGCATGCGAGCCTCTTCTGCAATGGCTGAGGCAACTTCCCAGCTGCTGCTTACGAATGAGAGCAAATCTCTAACTTTGGTCTCCGATTGCTGCAGACACTGGAGCTGTGCTCGCATGATCTGGAGGAAGAAGCGCTTCTCGGTTGTCAGAGGCTGCGGGTGGTACTCGTGTGCATCGGCGATGTATGTGAGGCTGATTGGGGAGTTTTCGGTTGCACCGGATGATGAATTAATGGGCTTGAACGATCCAGGCGTGAAGAAAAGCTGCAAGGTACGGTTGAAGGTCATGGTAAGAGCAGATTCGGTAACAGAGATAATGGTCCAGCCGTGAGTCTCTTCGAGCGCAACAACATTGGCTACGAGTCACGTTAGCAATGTGTAAGAGCATGAACGTGACGATGAGCTTTACCTTGCAGAGCGGATACTTCCGTGCTGCTCCAGCCTCGACAATCCTGGCATATCTTCTCAGCCTCTTCAATTTCCTCCACACATTCTTGCTTTTGCTCAATGACATCTGCTAGGATATTCTCTTTCTCTCTTAGCTGGATCTGAATATCTTCTACCAGCCTTTCTTTGGCTTGTAGATCTCGCTCAATCGACTGCAGGCTGTCTCTCGCCTCTCTGAGCTCATCTTGATCGCAGTCGGCTAGCTCATCTGCCTGCGCCTGAGCGATCTGAACCTGGGCTTCTAGCTGCTCATGCTCCTCAACTATTCCTGGCAGCACTGGCTGGAGCATTTGTTCTTGCTGAAGCAAGATCTGGTCATCCTCGTCCATGCCATCTCCGATCTTCACTAGCCCCTCTTTGAGACCATCCAGAAGCTTCATACGCCACTCATACCACATGGCCTTGCTAAGAAGCCTAGCATGAGTCTTCACATTCTTGAACTGATTGTCCATGATGGGCTTCACATCTGGCGGTGCTGACATGTATTCGCGAAAGAGAGGAGGATTCTCTTCGTAGGTATCTGCCTCGATCTCTTTAACGATGCTTCGACCTTCAGAGATGTAATTTTTGAGCTCTCGACATGACTACAGAATATATCAGTGGGCTATTCAAGAGAAGTGGATCAAAGAGGAGCTCACGTGTTGATAAAGCTCAAGCATTGGGACAGTACAGGCTCCAGCGACAACGCAATTCTCTAGCTCATTGGAGACATCGGTCTGACCGTCATCAACTCCAGAATTGACCTTCTTCGCAGTCTGCTCAAGTAAAGCGTTTGGCGCAACCGTATGCCTCCTCTTCGTGGTTGTCAATTCCATGAAGCGGATGCTTGTCATGTTCAAGAAGTCTTGAAGATGAATGCGGTCGTCATCCTCAATTATTGGTACTCCACCGATCGCGCTAGCATCCAGCTTTTGCTCGAAAGACTGAACATTGGCCGGACTATGTGACTCGGCATCCTTGAAACGTGGCTGTTCCTTGGGCGTCGTGCCTGTCTTTAGTGGGGAAATGCTTCCTGAAGGCGTACCGACCTGGAGGTTGCCTGCGGTCTCAACGAGACTTCGTCTTGTTGATCTTGTTGTTCGACCTGTTGTTGCGTTCTTTGGGGGTGGTGCAGGTAATTTCACTTTCTTGACGGGACTACCTTCTCTCCCTTTCAGGCGCTTTGGAGTACCATCTTCGTCCTCGTCATCATCGAGCTCGGCAGGTCTCTTGCCAAGCAACCCTCTAGCAGCGCCGACGTGCAAGCTTTTCCGCCCATTGAGTCTCTTCTTTTGTGGTGTCAGGCTCTCAATCATGTCTTTCAGATTAGCAGTAGCATCTCGCTCTTCTATATCTTGGGTATCGGCTTCATCCTGGAGAATTCCACGACCGCTCTCCCGACGGTGGTCTTCTGCCCGCTCTTGGTCAAGTTCCTGCTCCATGATTTGGAGATCCTCGAATCGCACAGCTGCTGGAATCTGGCCCTGAGCAACAAATATCTTAGCATTCTCTCCAATCGAAGCCCGTCTGTCAAGAAGAGCAGTTACGCGAGGCGAGCCGAGACCCTCACGGTCAATACCGAGACCTGACGATCTTCGTCTTCGAGGCTTGAGGACAACACTTGGAGTTGTGGCACCAGTGTTTACATCCTTGCGAAATAATGGGTTAATGCCACTTGGCCTAGGAGTCGAGTCTGGCGCATTCCTTGTCTCGGCTCTAATCTCAGCTTCAAACAGCTTCTTCGGCGATGCTGTTCTCATCGAAACGTTCTTGGACGGTGGCGTCTTCCCTGGGGCAGTCGGGCGAATAGGGCGCGGTGTCAGCTGTTTGGATGGTGTGTTGGGTCTCTTAGTTGGTGTAGGCTGTTTTGACTTGGGCGTAACAGACAGTCTTGCTCCGATACTCTTTCCAGAATTGCTCCTAGCTTGGGAGAATGCTAGACTTGGACTACCAGTCTCAGACGCCATAGTCTTGACGTGACCCGGTAGTGCTCTCTCATCTGTCAAGCCAACGCCCACGGGCTTCTGACGAGGTGTGCCAAAGAAAGGTGACCCAGACAATTGTCCAACGTCGGTTTCTTGTTCCATCAGGAGTTTAGCTTCAGCTTTATTGCCGGTGCTGAGCTGCTCGGACAGGATGGAACCAACAGCCTTCGTGATGTCCATATCCTGGGCTTGGTCTTCAAGAGGCTCAGTGCGCTCAGTGATCGAAGGTAAAATACCTCCAGCTGCATAAGTGATGTCCATGTCCTCTTCATCGTACGTTGATCTCAAGCTTTCTTGACGGTTGGCGTCTTGAAACAATTGCTCGTTTGCAAGCTGATCGTCTGCTGAGTTTTGGTCTTTCTTGTCACATTGAAGCACACCACCAATGACAGATGTAAACTCCATGGTCAACTCCTCATCTTCATCAGCAGACTGGCCGCCGTTATCCACATCTTTCGACAGAGCCTGATCGTCCTGAATCCCACCAATAGCCGTCGTTAGATCCATCGTCTCGTCTTCCAAAACAGTTCCATCTCCAGAAGACCGACGTCGCGCAACGCTACTCCTTCTCCGATTACCAGTGACGGATTTCCTTCGTCTGCGCTTTGGGGAGGATTGACTCGGGTCCGTACCTGGCAATATCTTCCCAATTGCCTGCGTCATCTCCATTGTTCCGTCGTCCTCCTCCTGTAATGTTCTATTTACATTGGCTTTGAAAGCTGGCGAAAACGGATTCAGGTTTTCTTGATCCTGCAGGGCGCTTGGGTCGCCAACCACTTGAGGTACGTACTTCCCCTGCTTCATCCATGGCTGAAAAGCGGTAGTCACTTCACTATCAGCCATCTCCATCGTGATCTCGCCATGCTCGTCATAGTCAATACCTTGCGTACCAGCTTGGTTCGCGGCTTGCTGAAGCGCAGCCTCAAGCCTATCGCTCGAACTGGTGCTTGAGTTGCCGGTAGAACGCACAGTGTTGTCGTCTCCATCAACACCAGTCACAGTCTCATCCTCAACAAGATCGTCAGCGTCCGAATCTGAATTACTCTCTTTGTCCACTTCATCTGCAGTCACGAAGGTCTGATTTGTGTCGTCTGAAGCTCCGCTGTAAGGGCTCGAAGAGAAGTCATTGGGATTGTTGAAGTTCATTGGGGGAATAGCTGAGCTTCGTCTGCGCTTCTTCTGATGTAAATCACGTTGGGGTGCAGGAGATGCAGCAACTTGCAGCTCTTCTACTTGCTCAGGTGGAGTTGACGGTGGCTCAGAGGCGTCTGAAGATGGCATGGGTGACCTAGATGCTGTGTAAGGCGAGCCAGCGTTTGCTGTCAGACCAGACGCTCGTCGAGTGGAGTTCGTAGACGCGGATGAGGTAGTTGAGTCTTCGGGTATTTCAACGACGTTCCAAGTGTGAAGAGTGGCTTCTGGTGCAAAGGATACTCTTCGATTTGCTGCATTAGATTTAGCACACATAGCCTCTAGCTCTACGGTGAACATACCCAAAGACTTCCTCCTCGCATCTTTATGAGCCAGAAGCTCTTGGCGTTCCCGCTCTTTCGCGGCGGCTTGCTGCTCCTCCTCGGTGCGTAACGCAACACGCGCGGGTGACCGGCTTGGAGATTGTCTTATAATACCAGCACGAGTCTGAGGTGCTTGAAAGGGGTTTGGCAGTCCATTGGATGTGTCGAGTGAAGACATTCCTGACGACTTTCCTGGTGATCCTGAAGCACTGGCTTTCCCAGGTGATCCTTTTCGCCCACCATTGTGTGGCGGGATGGCTTTCGGAGGAGACAACGGTATTGTAGGCTTTAGGATAGACTTGACGAGAGGCGCTAGAGCATGCTGTGTATACCTTCAGCCTCATCCTCGCAGACAGTGTTTGACTCAATCCCTACCTCCTGCTTATTGCCAGTTCCCTCCTTGAGCGCATCTAATCCTCCTGGTCCTATACTTTTACTGCGGGTCTTTTTGGTAGCCTGCTTCCCTTGTGCAGTAAAGCTCGAGAGTGCTGCCGAATCTACTGTCAAGTTTTCTTTGTCCCCCACGATATCTGCCGACGGCACATGCGCAAGTGACTTGCGAGCCCGGCGCATGCGGGACGGATTGGGGCTCTGTGAGGAAGACATGTTGGCTAGACGTGAAGCTGTCTTCGTTAGTATCCTGGAGCATTGCTTTGACAAAGTGGTGTTTACCAGGCGCGCCTTCGAGTAAACAATACACAACGCTAACTCGGCGGAACTTCGGCCCGTCGCAGCTTAGCGAAACTTGGCACCCACTACGATATCTTCTGCACGCCATCTCGAACATCATCTCGAATAGGTCAAACCGCAATCATGGCGACCGAGTTGACAGTACAGTCGGAGCGCGCCTTCCAGAAGCAGCCTCATATCTTTGTTAATCAGAAGACCAAGCGCACCAAGAGTACCAAGGTTGGCAAGGGTGGGCGAAGATGGTACAAGGACGTTGGCTTGGGATTCAGGACACCCAAGACTGCAATTGAGGGCACATACATCGGTACGAAGAGATAGCCAAATTGACGAGGGATTGGATTGAGGGTCTGACATTTGCCTTACAGACAAGAAATGTCCCTTCACCGGCGAAGTCTCCATCCGAGGACGTATCCTCACAGGCACAGTCGTTTCTACTAAGATGCACCGAACCCTCGTCATTCGTCGCGAATACCTCCACTTCGTCCCCAAATACTCGAGATACGAGAAGCGTCACAAGAATTTGGCAGCACATGTTTCGCCAGCATTCCGTGTGGAAGAGGGTGATCAGGTCACAGTTGGGCAATGTAGGCCTTTGAGCAAAACTGTAAGTTAGAACATGGATATGAATGAGCGATATCTATCCGAGGGTGTACTAAAGAGGTCTTTGCAGGTGCGATTCAATGTTCTACGTGTGCTTCCCAGGACGGGCAAGGCAGTCAAGGGTTTCCAGAAATTCTGAGCGACTCGCGATGGTGGAGAAGACGGATCCTGCATTTTTGATATCAATTCAAATGGCGTTTCCACACAGCAAAAGGCGAAGAAGGAATCAGAATCAGAAATGAGTCCCATATTACACATGTCCCGAGATTTAGAGCTGCTCGGGGAAATGCATGTAGACCCATCGTGAGGACATGATGTCTTACATTTCGCCTACACAACGACTTTAACCCGCATTCACATACCATAGGGCCATTGATACCCGCTAATTATTGTCGGAGGATCAATTGAGTTTGCCAGCGCACCTACAAGCGATTCCGTTCGATTGTCATCCTTTTGCACCTCTGCAAACTCTTGTTACATTGACCTCGCAGACCTGCTGCTTTTATTTACCTGCTCACAAGACATTCGTCCATCACAAGTATCTCCTGCATTCCAGTCCAGGACAACTCAGTAACGTAGTCTTCATACATTCCCTCTACTCATTTTCCCCGCTGCGTATCTCTGACAAGATTGCGAGAGCTATATTCTGCCCAACAATTCGGTTGTTGTGGGTGCGTATCTGTGACAAGATTTCGAGAGCTATATTCTGCCCAACAATTCGGTTGTTGTGATTATTGTACACCAAGTCTTCGCCGCTCTCTAACATCGTTTGGTCACGGATGTTTGGACGATCAATGGCTTCTCGTAAATCATCGACGAACCCATCGACAAAGGTCAAGTCGTGAATCACCATGGGGTTCTTTTCGGAAGTATCGTTAGTAATGGTTTGATGACGTTGGTCGTGATTCTCTTGCATGTTCTCCTCTTCATTAGCCGAGATCGTAGCGTCGTCGTCGTCATCGTCCAAAGCCTTCGCCTGATCGACTGCTTCAGCCGGACGCATATTCTCGTAAGCGTCTGCTGCCTCTTCTATCTCAACAGCAGCCTTCTTTTCATTCAGGTTCATCAATTGCCCACTGTGCAGTCCCCAATAGCCGTTTTCGACGCCCTCCCTGAACACTAATGATTATTTTGCAGTCAGCGTTGAGATTTGCAGATGTGTAGGGGGTGGCGAGACGCTTCTGAGGATTATGCTATATACCGAATACTTCCTGAACATAATCCGCGACTCCCAACAAATCACAAATAAATGCCACCACGCCGGAAAGACTTACCAATATTCTCGCGCCATTTTTTCCACGTTCCATCGAAGCCCCAATCAGAGATGATAGAGTAGACCGCTGCATCGATGTACTTGTTGTCTTTGTTACTCGGGATCGCCATAGCTTTAATGAGCCTTCCGATTGCTTTACCGGCTTGCCTGTTCGCCACAATAGAATCAGTATCAAGTAGGATATCGGACGGGATAAACACTTTCGAACGTACCAAGAAAGCGGCAGAGGATCTGCATAGATTGGTGCCCGTGCCTCGCTCAAATATTCAGCGTTGCGGATTAAGTCCAGTGCAAAAGGATCCTCATCGCCAGGGATCCTAGGCATTGCCACTAGCAAGTCAGGAAGGGAAACAACAGAGAGAATGGCTATACAGGTTTCAGTTTCAGCAACACTGTTCGCTGCTAATATATAAAACGTGAGACACGTCCGTGGTAATCATATCGATCAGCTGGTAAGAAGTATCCTGTAATTACAAAAATGGAACGAGACAGCATAATCTTCGGTCTAAGAGATATTTTACGTACCCGAGGGCGGGATAGAGGCCCAAACCAAACTATTGCATGTTAGACCTCCAGGAAACACGATTATAGGGAAAACTTACTATTCTCCCCAAGGTTTATACACACAGTTGACTTCAATTCCGAGATCCGCGGCGGGTTGCACGGCACCATGGCGATTAGCCTCCTCCATATCGATGACCGCGATTGACGAGTTCGGCCCGGTCTTCATGGCTCTATGCAGGCAACGAAGCAAGTTCCTAGAAACAGATATGAACGGCGTTGGGCCTGTTTGATTCTTGTGGACATGTCGTGCTGCCTCACTAAGATAGAAAGCATCTGTAGAACTTGGGGGTGCTGGAATGCTAAAATTAGCTGCATCGACAAACGATCCGGCACGGAAGCCATGTACAGAGTGACCATTGATACCCATCGAGGTACTGGAAAACGCACGGAAGGCAATGCTTGGTAACCTCTTCAACCGCGAGCCATTGGACTTCTGCTGAGGTTTTGAGCTTGTAGGAGGCGTGAGAAGGCCTTTGTCAAGGCTTGTAGTAGAGACTTTTACTGGTGTAGCCTGGACCAAGCTAAGACATTGCTTCTTCGATATTCTCGGCAGAAAATCAGTCTGGTCGCTAGCATAGCCTGAGCGAACATACCCATTTGAAGCATGTTTTGTACGTGCGGGCACCTTTGGGCTTCTCTTGATATTTTGACGCTGCTTGAAGCGATCGCTTGTTCCTAGGTTCCGTTTCAGCATCGTTGACGAACTTTCCATCGGCGTATCGTCTCGTTCCAAGCCCTTTCGCTTTTGAGATGAAGCCTTGCGTGAATATCCAGTGCTCAGATGACTCGGCACTTCCGTTGGCAGATGGTTGGTATGCTCAGTACCGTGATCGGATGCCAGGTTTTCAAGTCGAGCCCGAGAAACTCCCGTTAATTGCATTGTATCAACTAGCGCAGGAGGGGAGTTCAGCTGTTGTAGTGCAAACCATTCCGCTTCCCGTAATCTCATACAATGGTACATGCTTCTTAGAGCTCCTTTGGTCAGTCCCTGCTTAGTAGGCAAATGATGCTCGAAGTATTCATTGAAAATAAGGGTGATTAGTGTCCAATCTGGTTGATAGGCAAGTGCAAGCCAAGCAAGTGTAACTCTCTGGTTTGGTTGCCATATGTTGGAAGGCTTGGGTTGAATGCCAATTCGATCAGACATGGTTTGGCGAGGACTTCTTCGTGCTGGGGTAGATAACTCATCGGTACTGGAGTCGTCTTCAACAGCCAGGGGTGTATTCAATCGTGAGACGTTTCTCGTATAAGTCAATGGTCTGACCTTAGCTTCAGTTGATGAGTCCATGTCAAATGTACACCACGCTGGCTGGAGCGAATACGGTCGATGGACCTTGGTGTAAACGAAAAAGAAATAGTCAGCAACAGCGGTGTTGTGGAGGACGTTGCCTGATGTCGGTGGAGCTACGGTGGTAGTGGTGAGGGGTCACTGCTGGGTTCGAAGTGAGGTGAAGCTTGCAGGATTGAGGGCAGCCAAATTTTTAAATTCACTAAAACCAGTAAACGACAACTTTCAGACCTCACATCCCATTTACGGCATGTCTTTCCAGTGCCCGCACTGGTGATTAGAGTTCAAGCCAGGTGAATTCCAACATCGTTTTGGAATAGGCTCCCTGCTGTGAGCAAGGTTGGCTTGCCTATTGTCGTCGTCTCGACACAGGTGCAGGATTTTTACCAAATTTCAAAGGTGGGGGTTACTTTCCAGCAATGCTGCTCTTTCGACATAATCCCAGGAAATTCCTTTTAAGAGCAATTGAGTTATATACGCCTTAGGTTGTACTCTTGCAAGGCCAGACTCTGCGGAGAGCTTACGAGTTGTCCCTAATAAGCCCAGCAAGAGGGCCACACTCCAAGTCTTATAAAACAGCACATGAGGTTTGTGTTCCAGCATTATGGAGACTTGTAATGGTCGCTAGGAGCCAACAGACGTTCCGTACAGGTTTGCTCTCGTCCGATCAGTACATTTAATGCTCTTCTCGAGAACGATAATGCCTTCAATGCCTTCTCGCACAGTGGCATCCTTGGAACCCTTGCCTTTAGCAGATTTTCCAGCATTCTCCCATTGACCCTTCTGATATTATGCCTTTCCTTACAAAATTAGAGTTTCGGCCCTTCTCATAAAAATCGAAAGCACTATAAAACATGCAATCTTGCCAAAGCAGCATAATCAGACAGAAAACAAGATGCTAAATGCCTTGTTGCTCTTCATGAATCACTATCGTCAGTAGCAAAACAAATACATTGATGCAACATGAGGATTGGATTTTCCATTGTTGTGAATGCAGAGAGGGTAACAGAGAGCGCGCGCGCGCGTGCACTCCGACCGAGGACCGATCAATAGGACTCAAGCACGGTCATATTGGTGGACAGTACTATCAGTACTTACGACATCTAGGCCAACAGAGACTAACGGCGTGCGATCTACTCTATGTGCTTACCTCTCACTTCAGATTAGTCGCAGGGACTTAAGTACTGAAAGTAGCCGAGAAGATGGCGCTAGCGCTAGCCTTGGCGGAGGTTCTATCATCACTACCGTGACGAGCGTCTACCTCACGATCCATGAATGGCTCTCCAATGCATACAACTTACCCATGTTCCGACGTCCCGCTGTCCTCTATATTGCTAGGGCCAGGAGCTGTTTAGCATTCTGCATCGAGCCCAGGCGCTGTACTGTAGCCATTTGCTCGATCATTGATTCAACACTGGGATAGCTTTCTATGGCATGGACTCTGCAAATATGGACAACAGCAAAGCTACGGCTTACTTGGAGGCATTGCTAAACAAAAAGTTGCGTGTATACACTGATGACTCCCGGATGTTCCTAGGGGACTTCAAATGCACAGACAACGTTAGTCAGATCGTTCGAGACTCGTTGCTTCCGTAGTACAAGCCGCTGACTTGGTCTAGGAATGCAACATTATTCTTTCCCAGTCCTTCGAGTACCGCCAGCCATCTTTGCACGTTCTCAAGGCTGCAAGTAAAGATGCATCTACGTCTGCCTCGAGTGTAAAATTAGACATGACTAGTCGGTTCCTGGGACTGATCGTGGTGCCTGGTCAGCACATTACGAAGATCGAAGCAGAAGGCTCGTGAAGATATTGAAGGCTCGGATATTCCTCTTCTCAATTTCTCGAATCCTGAGATCAATGTTGGTGACGGAGGTTGCCCCGCTCTCTCCGGACTATGAACCAAGAATACAAAAACGGAGAGAATCATGTCAATAGCCTGCAGGGTCTATTCTAGAAGATGTTGAACAATCACTGGTCTCTGACTTGGTGCCGGTCTCGCTGCCTCGTCTCCAACTCGCCTGTGTTCAAGACTTCTGGATATAATCTGCAAAATTTGCTAAGCCACTAGAGCATACGCTGGAACGCATCGTTCGTTGCTCTGGATCATAGACACGGCTTCCTGACACCCAACCTAAAGAAAGGAGACGACTCTCAATCCGAGGTCGATGTTTTTGGTGACGTGCTCAAGGAAAGAAAGATGTACAAGATATCAATTGGTCTTGGCACTCAGCTACGCGATCATATGAAAACAATGCGCTGGCACAATGTGAATGGAGGTGGCCAATCGGAATCTGTAATAGCAAATTTTAGGCTTGGACGCATTTCGCTCCAGGAAAATGTGACAACAGATGTGCAGATAGCACACATTGAAGGAAGGAGCGCTTCGGAACATTGAGTATCTGGCTAGCACCATAGGGTCTTATCTACTTGGGTCGTTAAGGCGAGTTATTTTGATGTGTCAAATACTGTCGATTTAGTTCTGTCAAGATTGCTACAATACAGCATCTTTGTGGTACAGTGCATGATAAATATGTCTTCTCATAGACCGAACAATAGCGCTTACCTCATTACTCTAGCTCGGTTGGTATCTTCGCTGATTAGTGACGAGTGACGGCTTGGCTGGAAATTCCGTGAAACCTTAAATTAGTTCGACTAGCGAGACTAGTTATCAATCGCTGCCTTCCCTCCGCCCTTTACTGACTTGCAACGCTCTGTAGCCTAACAGAGAAGTGCTCGTTTCCTTGACCGCTAGCAGAAATTGACCTTGAATACCGCTAGGTTCGTCTCACCATGCTTTTTCCCTATGCCACTTGCGCGACCTTGCGCAGTGAGGGGCAGGTGCCGTCCATGGACCTTCCCTTTGTTGTAGGCTTTGCTCTACACCCCAGTGGCTACTTTTTTTCTCCTGAAGAGCGTTGCTCAGACATACTATCGAAGCCCGAGGCCTTTTGAAGAAATGTAGCTAACAGAAACAGTACCCGCAGCTCTTTGCACGGTACCCGTCGCCTTGCGGCTACCGACCTGGATCACCAAAACACGCCCAAAATAGCCTCGGAGGAGGGTGCAAGATTGGTCAGACTACAGCCTCGAGTCACTTGGTTGCTGCTTGAGCCCTGCTCATTGTGCCTCCGCTTCAGCTTGTTCAAGCCCCCTTAACATCTCTAGTACTTTCGGGCAACACGATTCCACCACGGATAAAGAGAGTATACCCGGGGCTGGGGCTATTGATCGGGTGCACCGCGTTCAGGGTACAACAGCTATCACGGAGTCTCTAAGCTGCCATCAAAGAGCGAGGAAGACGATCAGATTTCGCTGCCGTAGGATTGCACGGCTTGACAGAGAGTCTTGTTTGACCGATAGTCGGATCAGCTTTCGAGAAGAGAATGGGTAACCAACCTTCAAAGGGAAGCGATGGCTCAAGAACGCCAAAAAATGCTTCATCGACATCTCTCGACAAACCTAACGAAGGTCTACAATCGTATCCCTCTTTCAGCAAGTCTGATACTAAGGAATCTTCCCGCTCGTTCCGAGGACTGCGTTCAAAGATACCTGGCGCACGGTCGGATAGCCCTAGGAGCTCATTTTCCCAAGCTGATGTAACGAGTGGAAATTTGGAGAGATCAGATACAAAGGGCTCAGCCAAATCAGGGTCCAGTGCAAAGTCTGGAGGTTCGAAACCCATACTAGATCCTGTATCTCCAACAGAAGATGGAGACGCAACACCAAGTTCACGGCCAGGATCACCGCAGCCGCCGCCCTCCCCTACTATGTCTGCTTCTGTAGGCAAAGGGCACAAGGCTGTCAGTAACGCGCAAGACACTGGAGAAGTCGGCCATGTGTCTGACGCGCCCCCGACAGGGACTCTGCATCCATCGCATAACCAGCAGCCGAAGGAATCTATACTTGTCAAGAAAAACGTCATCAATCCTATATCGTCGAAGGCTCCAAAAGCCCCAGCCTCGCCATACCTCAGTGCTACTGAGAATGAGACTATTATTTCAAGTTCCCCTGGGCGCCTGGGACTCGGAGCTTTAAAGACCCTTGATATCGATGACATGATCACCAGACTGTTGGACGCAGGATACTCTACGAAAATTACAAAAGCGGTCTGCCTCAAGAACGCCGAAATAACGGCGATTTGTACTGCCGTTCGAGAGGTTTTCTTGTCTCAACCTGCTCTTGTTGAGCTCTCAGCGCCCGTCAAAATCGTTGGCGACATTCATGGTCAATACACTGATCTGATTCGACTGTTCGAGATGTGTGGATTCCCGCCAAATGCCAATTTCCTTATGCTAGGCGATTACGTAGACAGAGGAAAACAGAGCCTTGAGACTATCCTTCTACTGTTTTGCTACAAGCTGAAGTTTCCCGAGAATTTCTTCATGCTTCGAGGCAATCATGAATGCGCCAATGTCACACGGGTCTACGGCTTCTACGACGAGTGCAAGCGCAGGTGTAACATCAAGATATGGAAAACCTTCATTGATACCTTCAATTGTCTTCCAATAGCTGCTGTTGTTGCTTCGAAGATTTTCTGCGTTCACGGCGGGCTTTCACCAAGCTTGACACATATGGATGATATCAGGCAAATTGCACGGCCGACGGATGTACCTGACTACGGCCTACTCAACGATCTTCTATGGAGCGATCCCGCTGACATGGAGTCTGATTGGGAAGCTAATGAGAGAGGAGTAAGCTATTGTTTTGGGAAAAAGATTATCATGGAGTTCCTGCAGAAGCATGACTTTGATCTGGTCTGCAGAGCGCATATGGTGGTAGAAGACGGTTATGAATTCTTCAACGACCGTATTCTGGTCACCGTTTTCTCTGCTCCTAATGTGAGTGTCCAGCTGATTGCTAAGAGTAATGCTATTGTGGCTGACGCGAATTCAGTATTGTGGTGAGTTCGACAATTGGGGGGCAGTGATGTCAGTATCCAGTGAGCTACTCTGCAGCTTTGAGCTTCTCAAGCCGCTCGACTCCAGTGCGCTTAAGAGCCATATCAAGAAGGGCCGTAACAAGAGAAATAATATGTTAAATAGCCCGGTAAGTTGAGGAAGATAGTCTTTTACCGCGTGGAGAGCTAACAATGCTCTAGCCTGCAGCACCTTCCTCAGCTCAGAGCTTTTGATTATTCAAACCCGTAAAGAGCTAGTGGGAAACAGAATCATAGTGTTGAAACTCCTCTCTTCGAATTTTGGAGTCGGCCAAAACTCGTATGAGATGCGGAGCTTGTATCGAGGGCTGGCCCAGAGGCGGGTGAAGACGGAGTCAAAGCGTGGCGTTCAGGGTGATGATTGTGAGATTGGCAGCTTGCCAAGGGTTTTGAGGTCACTTTATTGCATTGATGTTTAGCATATACAGATAGCAGCTCAGAGCTGATAGTCAACGAATTGAACATGCAATTGTGTGTGTTGCTTGACTAGGACGCTCTCCTGTCTTCGAGAGGCTATTGGGATCGCCACACAAAGGGCACTCCGAAGACATCACAACGAACAGTGTATTGCCATCTTGTAGAGACGAAAGCCCCAGAGTAACTCACAACAGGAACAATGCTGAATCTCACTAGAGTCGTGGCCAAACAAAGCAAGCCCTGGCGAAAGCTTAACAGTACAATTCCCATTGCCTCTCTCTACACAGAACCACAAAGCCCAACATCAAACGTCGCATTGTTTCGCAACGTCACTGTGGCCATTCACAGCTTGACCATACTTCAATGAATCAATTGTTCTCTCTGGGACTCGAACAATATCATCGCTTCATTTGGTCGCACTCGCCACGCCTTTGTTCCCTCGCGCACACACAAAATGATCAAAGTGTGCCGCAACCGTCGAATTTTCCTTCATTCAAGACGCAAACAAAAAGCAAAACAAGAAACAAAACAACCCTTCCCCATTTCTATATATAATACCACAACCATGACCCATATCCAACCCGGTCAAATGACCTTCACAGCTAGAATGGAAGACCCCGAAGACATGTCCACTTACCCCGACTGGCTCCAATTGAAGGGCAAAAAAGACAATAATCCACGTAAACGCGCTCGTGAGATTTACAAGACTGGCACCGAGAGCTCGCGGGAGGAATCTTGCATATACTGTGTGGGGCTCAAGATCCCCTGTATCCGCGCGCAGGGAGCGAAGTTTGGGAAGTGTTGCTCGTGTACGATGAAGGATATGCATCCAGAGGGTGTGTGTCGTTTGGAAGGACAGCCGTTGCCTGACAATGGGGATTTGAAGCCGACGGCTCTTAATAAGATCAAGCAGGTGTGAGTATTTCCCCTTCTCGGTTTTAGTGGCTGCTAGGTTTGCTGATGTTGGAGTAGGGAGAAGGAGATTGCGAAGGTGCAGAAAGAGGGTGGACGGGAAGAGTCGAGTACGGAGGGCGGTTTTGGACAGTTTCAGACTTCGCTTGCTGTCCCAACGAGTACGCTGTCAAATACTCTCTCGGTTCCACGAAGTGAGCCTCCAAGAGGCATGCGCAGCTTTGCACCGAGCCCAGAACCTGCGTCGATGCAGCCAACTTTTATTGCAGGTCTTACAAACTCGGGCTCCGATGCGACGCTGGAACGGGTAACCGTGCTGGAAAACCAGGTCGCTCAACTCGAGGCCCAATTTCTTAAGCTGCGGGTTAAGCTTCAGGAGATTGAATCGTCGGTCGCCATAGCTCCTGCAACGTTGGCACCAATTGCTGATCGTGCTTCGACAGCCAACAGCGATACTGGTAGGAAGCTTTCAATTATGGAAGTCGCACCCTCCACGCTATACACGGCTTCGATTCGTTCGCCCGTTATTGGAGACACCCCAATCAGGAGACCATCCACGATGAATATTCACAAGGTCGTAAATCACGCGTCCACATTTGAGTTACCGGCTGGACCGGCGATGAGGACCGTTGCTGAGGACACAGATAGCGAGGTGACGCCGAAGCATACTGTTGCTCATGCTGAGGAATACAACTCGGAGAGTCGCCTTTGGGAGCACACGGACCATGCAGATGATGCCGATTCGGATATGACCGATGCCATTTGATTTGGAGGTAAGTGAGACGAGCGATAGCGACATGACTGAACGATTATACGAGCGGGATGACAGCGATTTTTGGTGGTTATAGTCCTTTTAGATCTTCCTGTGTTATCTCTTGGGGGTGTACTGATATTCTGAATTCAATCATTGTTTCAAGGTGGCGCTCTGACGTGAACTCCCGAATCGTCCGAAGACGTGTCGCACTCCCTGCGCTTCATCTGCAATTGTTTGAGATCCTCAGCGATCTGCTTGAGCATGATATCCTGCACAGCACTCTTGCGCAAGAACAAGGACATTCTCACATCCCCCAGTCTTGCCTTCTGGTCGTCCAATCTGGACATCTTTTCCGCGACTTCATGCTTGTTCATGACATAAACAATTCTCCTCCATAGTCCTTCCGGATCCCATCTTACGCTATCACTCTCACATCTTTTCAACAAATCATCCGCCTCGTAGAACAGCCTCACACAATTTCCCAACAAGTCCTGAACCTCATCATACAATCCCTGCATACTCCCTGTTCGCCCCACTGCAGCCCCAGCCCCCGCTCCCGGAGAGTTGATTATATATGCACGCTCCTCACTGAACGCAGCAGTCCTAGTCACGGGTACAGGTGCGTTATGCGTATCATCATATATGTATTCTGCAACTCTGTTTATTTCCCGTTGTGTAGTCCGTAAATCGTCAACTAAGCGCGCTATTTCGGAAGGTGCGCCGCGAGTCGCAGACTGGAGAGCAATGTAGGAGGCGATCAGACCGAGGGCAAATGTGAGGATGCCGACTACGGACGCCGTGGTCGAGAGAGGACTGTCGCTGCAGCTGAGAATGGTCGGCGTTGGTGAAGAATTGGCCATTGGTGCATGGAGTGGGCCATTGGGTCACGCAGCCAGCTGTGAAGGCTTTAGTCTTAAGGTCAATGGTAGTCACAGGAGAACAACATCCAATTTTGGATAAGCACACCGACGCTTTGTTTTGTAAGAGATGATATAATTGACTAAATTTTCAAAATCATTGTGCCCGTTTGGCATAGTGGTACTGCGTTTGACTCGTAAATTTTGACTCGTAAATCAATATCTCGAACATCAGAAGATCCTCGGCGATTCCGAGAATGAGCAAATACTTTTGCTTTGTCTTTGGCACGTAGTAATAATGGTAGTAACAATGGTCGATGATGTTGTTTGGCGCCGGTGTCTACAGATCTTCAAAAGCTTGGCAGAAAAACTTTAGAATAGCCCTTGCGTGGACGAATACTTTATTACGGCGCCCATAGCTTTTTGCTCTATTTTCACGAACAACCTAGAACTACCTGTCGAATGTAAAACCAACCATTTTTGTGATTTCATTTCCTCATCATTCAGAGTTGTTGCTTTTGAGGAGTAACTATCCTATGGGCCACCTTGCTGCTGTGTCAAGATATGCGTTTGGCCAATCTAGATGGTACGAAATATTAGCATTTACCCGCCATATCTTGGCAGATCGAATGCATTCTCTACTTACTTGGATGACTACGAGCCAGATACCGATCACGGCCAAGAACGAGGAAAGCATATCCTTTCTACTGCCTCCAAACGCGCTGACAAGCCACATCAGTAGCGCACTCGACGAGAATAGCCAAATAAGTGCGATCCAGAAGAAATTCTGCTGGAATCCAGGACTCAACCTCTCGCCTGTGGCTATAATTCCAACGCCGAAGAAGACAAGTTCGAGGACGACGGCCAAGACGATGGTTATAGCCCATGCATATGCCACCATGGGCCGGCGTGCAATGGTACCGCCGTGGTAAACGATTGTCCCGGGTTGTCGTTCAGCAGTGGTTTTGAGCCGTCGGAAGCTAAGTTCTGCATCGCCTTTGCGATTCGTGAAATCCTTTTAGAAGCATCAATATGTCTTCCGAAGACTCACAGCGCTCAGCCGATTGGTACCTCAATCCGAGATTCAAAGAGCTTCGGGAGCTTTGATGAGTCTCGTTCGGGCAGGCTAATGCTGGCATCACCCGAGGATCTGCTCAGCATTGTCCAGTCACCGGCCTTTGGTCCCGAAGGAGAAGTGAAATGGACGATGGATAAGCCTTGAGAGGCTGGGTTTCCGGGATCCTCCATCTGCAGCTTGCGCGTTGCGTTTTGGACCAATTTGTCTGTACATGTTGTTCATTTATCCATGAATCCAATTCAAAAGGGAAGTATAAATACTCACCAAAGTGGGCGAGGAGGTGCATCGCTTCATCCAGAGCTTGTTCTCGATCGACCGCGGACAGAGTGGGAATGGCATCCTGTAGCCTTCGGAGCTTCCAACTCATATGCTCGAGACATTGGACCCTCAGAGACCATACATTATGAATGAAAATGGGCTCCTCCTTGGCGTCACTGGCGGAAGTTATCATCATCCACCAGTCACCAACGGAAACAATGCAAATGACTTTTCGATGCGCTCGATGACAAAAGTTGTTGAGAGGTTATCCTCTCTGTTTGGGTTTGGCTGTGGTTTTCTTGATCGGGTATCATCTATTCTATCTCAAAACTTCTAAAAGAGATGAGATCAGACTTCTGCTTTGGCCGCGAAGCTGTGTTTCAGCTCCGTTGAGAGCCCCGCTTATTGTGAGAATGACACTGCGTAAGCTGCATATTACCCCCAATCATTGTGCAGAGAAATTTCAAGAAAAGCAGCCCCCAACCGCGACCCAAGCTTAGCTGCAAATTGTCACGCAAGGGGCTTAGCGTGTGACTGAGGAGCACAAACGCTGAAGGGTGACAGTTCGGGTGCACCCTAGCTTCAGATTACTCAGCTGTCGCTTAGAATTGATGTAGCGACGGTGGCTCAAAATCATAGGGAGATTGGTAAGATATCCAGTGCTATTATACCACAAATTCCATGGTGTTTTGGAGGCTGATTATTGAAATCAAGATAGAAGATCTACATGCTCTGGGGTACCTTAGGAAGTAGCCCGCGTAACCCGTACCAATTACGGCAATCAATAATCGGTATATACTGATCTAAAATCGAGGATTACCCAGCAAATACGGAGTACCGTCATTATCATCTAGCAACCAGAAGCGAGAATCGGCCCAGAAGCGAAGAAAGTCACATCTGGAATTAGACACGCTGTTCAGCCACGCTCAACGATTATCCTTTATCACTTTGCATTCGAGCTATATGACTAGTATGTGCAGCTATGCGATACATCCTGAATTATTTCAGGTGGTTTGGTGGAGGTGAAATAGCTGGTTAATTGATATGAGTCTCGTCAATGATGATACTATCCGCCGTTATATTTACTCTTAGCTCCTTGACAAAGCAGCAGGTTCATAGAATTCAATTGGCTGGCAAGCACCGTCCTACAGATCTCCAAAATCTTGGCGCTGCAGCTAGGAGACCGAGGGAACCGTAGTTTACGCCCGCGCTTGGAGATAAATTTTACAGCTACGACTGAGCCTTTGCAAAGTATAGCTGCATGAATACATAAGAAGAGATGCGGCCTGTGAGCCTTGGACCGCCGCTTAGCTCATCGCTATGTCTGGTGTGGCCGAATTGGGGGTTGTGGCCTCTGTAATTCAAATCGCGGACGTCGGGCTTCATCTAAGTATCAAGTTGTACGCTTTTGGCGAAGCGGTAGCGGGTGCAGACAAAGCTATTGTTTCAATATCACGGGATATCGAATTGACTTCCTCGGTGCTGAAGGAACTTGGGGAGATTTTAAAGAAAGAGTCGCGCTTAGTCAACGAGACCGCCATACAGACAACTGGCGGTATCGTCAAAGAATGTCTTGGAGTCTTCCAGGAAATGGAGGATCTCTTCTTGAAAAGAACGCCACTTCTCAAGATAAATGAAGAGGAGAAAGGTACAAGAACCAAGAAGATGCTAGAGCGATTGTGGTGGCCGTACATCCAATCCAAAATACTGTTGCTGCGAAGCAACCTAGAACGGCTAAAATCCACATTAATTTTGATGCTCAATGTAATGAACTATGCCAAGCTGAAAACCGAGAAGTGAGTCGTCCGAATACATCTCCCACGATTACACGGCCGCGGTCGATCAAACTGAGACTTTCATTACCACAGGTCACAGTCTCCTTCGTTAATCGCTAGCCAGAAACGTCGTATCGAGGAACTTGATCGCTCCAACAGAGAATACGCACTCGAATTTGACAGGGTCAGAGGCAGATATCTTGACAAGATATCAAGCGAAGGTACCAAATCAGAACCCCGCAGTCCAGAGAGAGAACATCCCGAGCTGGGTGCTCGCTCTAGGCAGAGACATGGCTCTGCCACGTCACCGCAAATTCCGACGCGAAGTACGGATGTTGACGCAAATGATAGGTATGGCGACACAGACAGCAAAGCTCGTGGGTCCAGTACCAACATAGGAACCTCACGTGCAAGACTCATTCGACATGCAAGCGTGCATACTTTATCTAACGAGTCTGATTTGGCTGACGTGGATAAGCCTGTCGATGAGTACGAGGAAGAGGCTAAAGTAATCCATGAACGACGCCACAAGCCGTCTGTGACAGCGTCCCGGAAGTCGTACATGTTCACAAAAGGCAAGACCAGGGAACCAGATGTGACATCCCAAGCCAATGCAAGTCCTCTTAGTGAGGAGGCTGAGAACAAGTCTGCAGAGCAAAGTGTGAGCAATAATAGCGCTAGTAGAAATGAGCCTCATGACCTGCCATCGAGTGAAATGAGCCTAGAAAGCAGGAACAATCCAGCAGTAGACATGGAGGACCAACACCGAAGAGAGACCGTGAAATCACCAGAAGGAGATCGTGCGGTAGGGTTGGGAATCTCGCAAAGTACTCCAACCGTTCACGAATTACTCCGATCGGGTTGGCGATTCTCTTTTAGTAGAAAATTTTCTGAACGGCTTTCCGCACGTTTCCAAAAACTCATTCTAGGCATAGGCTTCGAACTGAATGTAATATCGGTCACTTCCAGCCCAGAAGAGCTAGGTCTACCACGGAAGGTAACAACCCGCTCCTCAATCCGATTACGAACGCCTGATTTCAAGAGCATTATGTCGCGATCATTCCGAGTAGTTGAAATATCGGGCCCGGAAAACTTCAGGCACCTCACACACGTCAGCTGGGATCCCGAATGTGGCGGATTGTTGGTAAGTCTTGTAGCTCTCTCATTGATACCTTCAATTGTGGACTGCTTTCCCAAGACTACGAGATACTAGTATCATATCATATTCGTTACTAACAGATTCCAACCTTAATTAGGGGTTACCAGAGGAATGGCGGCAAAAATTGCACGAGGGCCGAATTGAAGAGGCATCTGTTGCTCCAGCCCTCCAAGCAGACCCCAGATCACTTATCAAAGGACTGTATACAGTGGAGCGGCGATTGGACGATTCTCAGGTACACCTGAGTGACGAGGATAAAAAATTTGACAAGAGAGTAAAAAAGGTCTTTGGCGAAGCGGGCTATGATGAGGAGAGTATTGATAAGATCCTAAAGAAGGCTATGAAGAGAAAGAACCATAGGTCTCGAACGAAAATGCAGATTATGGACCTAGCAAGACCAACCATTATAAAGGCGCATCGAAAGCATTTAAGCCCCGAAACTCTGGATGAGTATGAACTACCTTGGGAGTGGGATGAGGTGAGTGGCAGTTCTCCTTTCAACCCACTCCCCATTTCTTTGTCAGCTAGTAAGGTAAAGCCTGCATACTGACAGAAGAGGCTAGCGGGATCCAAACATGATCATCATCAAGCGCTGGATACCGGAGCATGACCAAGAGATCCTATTTGAGCACACAAGAAAGATACGAGAGAAGAGAAATGTGACTGATACGACTGTTGAGTTGAAAAGGGGGAGAGATGATCTGCTTCTGGTACGGAAAAAGTTGCCAAGCAAAACAAATTCGTCTATGAAGGAGCGAGCTTGGATGTCTAACGAAGAGAGATTTTCGGAGAGCGACAGCGAGATCTCCAAACATAGAACTCTGCTTCGAGACACTATGTCGGTAAAGGCCGAGATCAGGGCGCTTGAAGCTGAAAAGAAAAAGTTGAAGCAACAGAGGGAGCGAAGAGATCAGGTTTACCTGATGGACGAGTCTATCGAAGAGGGAGATGTATCTGTTGACGAGCACGACGAGACTGTGGCCGATGATCTTTTGGCGCTATGGACAACGCTGCCCCCAGAGGCTCCCGGCCGGGAGACCAAGTATGTCGATGAGGAAGAGTAGCCCCCTCCACAGACCGCGCGCCGCATTCCTTGATAGCACATTTTATCAAGAGTACATCTGAGACAAAAAGATTCAAGAAGTCGAAGATCGAATGTCCCGGCATTTGTAATTCAACTTTGTCCCTGTTACTGTTTCAGGAAATCTTATTTCTTTGTGTAAGCACTTGTTGAACCTAGCCGTGTTCATTTCCCATAGTACTCTACAGCAGAAGTCCAGCCTCTTCTCAAAACACACTACCTCAAGATCTGGATCGAAATGGTCCGAGCCTAGAGTATCAGAGGAATTGTTCTTGTAGCAACATCAACATTATCTGTAGAGAGTGTTCGACAGAATATCACCCCTGCCGAGCCTGCACACCCTCGTATCCCAGGAGCGACTGCCTCAAATAAACCCAAGAATAAAGAGACCCAGCTGAAGGACAGCAGTGCTTTCATTCGGTTCAGATAAATCGTACTGCGAGGACATATCTCACTTTTCACAGATCCATATTCCATCAATAGCTTCATTCTCGGCGTTCCTTCCTGTTATTCTGACTCGAACCTACTATTACTGTATGAAATACATCGAAGCTCAACTTTAGCCTATCCTCTAAGGTACCTATCTAGCAATTCTCTCTGCGCTTTACTAAACGCTCCAATTTATGATCTTGCAAAACTCCACAATAATGTAGACATTATTCATTTCAACGATTGGCAACGCACTCGATCTAAGTTGAGCCTACGCGGCACCAGGGTCTAGTAATGCTGCTCCAGACTCCGTGACGACTAGCCCAGGCCGAAACCATTCGGCCAGTGCAAACATGTGCCAATAGCTACTTCTGTTCAGATCGCATTATACCCATTCGCCTCGCTACGCGGTGGTTCGTATCTGTTCAACGAGATGTTCTCCGACGAAAGCTGACCCGAAGTTCTCGCCCGATTGTGCCTTCTGATACCAAAAAAGACTAGAAGTGATGTTCCAGTCAACATGGCCAAAGCTAGAATCGCAACGGCAACCGCGCCTGCGGTCGACCCTGCTAGAGCAAAGCCACTGTTTAAGTTAGTCGGGCAATATTCAGTAGAACCTGTGGAAAGGACAAGGGGAAGATCTTGACATACAGCACAGCATTGACCATACCCAGAGTCATCACTACCCTCCCATTCCAGAGATGCGAATACGAGACCCAACTTCGCCGCCCAAGCTTTTGGTAACTGCGATGATGCATATATCCCAGTCCCACCTGTACAATCAGAGCAGCAACGACAACAATACCAATTATCTGATGTGCTTCGTTGAATGCAAGGTACTCGGGATCCATGGCACTAAATGCTATGGCAATGACGAGACCAACAACGCATATCAGTGTTGCGAGAACTTGAAGCATCCAGTGCCACTTGAATCGGCCAAACCAACGCAAAGCCACCACTCCAAGTGGGAAAAGGAGGAGAAAAGAGCCAGCTAGGCAAATTGCATGAATGATGATGAGAGCCGATACCGAGCTCGGTAAGGGCTTCACGTCAATATCTGAAGTTCCGGAAATCGAAGGAATGTTGTCTGTGGAATTGGTTCGAGTTGCATTCATGTTCATGAAGAAGACACCTGCGTGGCGTAAATTTTGTCAGTGGATACGCCATAGATAGCCTTCTTCAATAGTTTTGGGAAGGATGGGCTCACGTACCATAATCTGCGTGTTGATTGATGTTGGCGTCTTGCGCGTCAGATGCTATAGCGGCTCCCGGGCCAATCGCCCAGATCCATGGCTGTTTGCTGGAGGTGATGTCTAGAGTTGCGCCTCCAGAACGTCCAGTACAATTTTGACAAAGCACGTTGGCTGTCATTACGGAATTCTCTATATTGGAGGATTGTACTGTGAGCTTGACATCGGACAGAGCGGTTGGCGTATTGTGGCCACTAGGAATCGAAATGCTCAGCGTGATACCAGTATTTGTTGATATTCGACTTACTTTGCAGTCCTGACACTGACTGTCACATCTGATTGATGGCGTGTAAACAATTGATTCTGCAGGTTTAAGGTGACTTTATAGAATGTAACCTACGATCTGGTTCTGTTGAAGGATACATGATGAACATGTACGCTCCTTTCATTTGATCTCCAATGGCGACTGCACCCCAGCCAGCTCCCTGGGGAGCGGACATTTGGAAGAGAAGGTCTGTTGATGTGGCATTTTGGAACGTGGAGAGTGCGAAGCCGACCTTGGACGATTGGGAAAAGAATTGTGCGGCAGCAGGACTATCGGATGCAAAGGTTGATGGAATTACTACGGCTGGTGATTAGACTTGTTATTCGGCTCGCCATTGATGCACTGTGAAGATGCATATTGGGACTTACGAAGGAGAATTAGGATATGGGTCAATAGCCCATTCAGAAGAGAAGAAGGCATCTGGAAAGTAAGCTCGGACTAGATTATTGAACAAGCACCAGGAAGGCACTTCAGATTCAATTTTTACTAGTCCTATGTACGGCATGTGGCTAGATAAGGTACCTTACCTTACCTTACCTTCAAATAGGCGGCTGCACATGGAAAGGGGAGGAAACCACCAATGAAATATTCTGCATTTGCAATCATGGCAACACAGATCTATTCTTAGAAAAAGTGGCTGCGCAGACGTTGCATGTCTAAGGTAAGTTATTTTGTCTCACTCCACTTCATCCGCGATAAAGCCGAACCCGAACGGCCGAGCTTGGATCTCGGATGATAATCTCTGCCACACTCAGGATCATCTACTCCGTGGCAGTCAGCCAAACTTCGCAGTCGGCCAACTATCGTCGTCGACCAGCTCTGCAGGCTCACTGGTCCCCGGAATGATTGGTTTTTGCTCTCTAGGGGCCATCTCCAGACACCATTATTAGCCAAGTGATGCAATCGAGGGCTGGCCGACTGCTAGGTGAAACCTTCAAGACAATTGGTGAACTGATCGGACATGCTCCTAATGTTCAATGACTACGAGGGAGATGAAGATAGTTGTATTGGAAAAATGAGGGGAATGAATAGTCAATATCTATACTCGCAATGTCCATATCTCGCATACATGCACATTGGCAGGCGAGGTAGGGCGCGGAATATGTCAATGATTTCAAGACACGATAGACAGGATGTTGAACAATGTCTTGCATCAAACGGCAATTGGACGCTTGGCTTCTGCTTGAAAAGAACGCTCTTCACTTGACATCTGTCCCGTATTTGCTATACAAAATTGAGAACTCGAGCCAGCTTGGGCACTTCTATCCAGGTTCATGACTAAGAGTACGAAGGCCATGCGCGTTGCACAAAACCACCCTGACTGTGGTCATATAATCATCGAAAGCAAGGAATTGACATCTTAGTGTCTAACATTCACAACATGATTACATGAAACGGAAGGTAGGGTGCGCAAAAGTGTGGCTAAAACGCGAAGCGGCTCTCTGTGCTCAGACCTTACGGCCTGAGCAATTGCGCTCAGCCGTGTCCTGGGCCCGCAGTGGTGCGCGGGCGTAACATCTAGACCTTACCCTATGTTTAGATGCCCAGCTGGGGACAATAAAAGGATCCCTAGTCTGGCATAAGATTACTCTGGGAAGTTCGTCAATGGCATTTTGATAATAGTCTTTGTAGCAACGGTCAACGACTGCTGGGTGGAATCTAGCCACGTTCTTGTCCATGCTGGATTTCTTATTCATCTCTAGCATTCAAGTCGAACTGATATGGTACAGAAGACGACAATCTTTTGGAACCTTGCCTAAGACATGCTGCTCCTTTTCCTCGAAAAGTGCTTCATACTTCTCTTTTTCTTCACCGTCCTGATGTACAGAGCTGCGGCAACCACCCAAGAATACATCATTTATCCCTGTATAGATATTTCCTTCTCACAAGCCGCAAGCTTGAACACGGCCATTATCCGAGTTGTTGGAGATGCCAATAAAGTATACGCTTCCCAGTATGATCCAACACTGGCACCAGTCTTCTGGCTTGCCACACTTTCTCTTGATCAAGTCCAAGAACTGAAGGATAACCGTTTAGTACGTTCGCGATTTATCGGTTGGGAATTCAGATCTAACGAGTGATAGATCGACGCCATAATCGAAGACATAGCCCCGAATTATGTTGCCGCTGGGCCTATGGGATTGAATGAACCACGAAATGCCTCTTTTCAAGCCGAAGCTGCATACTGACGCTTTCCGGACTCTTACTAGTACCCAACAGGTGCCGAGACTTGTAAATCGGGCCTTGCACGTTTCCATACATGGAAATGGCCTGGCTCCAGGACATGATTCACGATACGGTTGCGGATCTCCGGTGGCAAATTGAAGTACCGGAAATGGGTTTGTGAGGGAGACATGATGCCTAGGTAGCAGGAGAGTTTCTTCAAAAGACAGTACACTGGAACTCTCTCAGTGATGAGAGGCTGTTGGTAAGTCGAAATTTCAACCCAAGACAGTCCATGCGTCTCCATTGTTCTGCTTTGTTGATTCAATCTGCGTGAGCTCGGTCCTGCGGATAATGAACGGTAGCTACTGTCAGGCTATCTTGGATAAAAAAGCTATCAGTGCAGCTTCCTCAAGAAAGGAATCTCACAACGGGTCGAAGATATCGATGTAGTATGAGTGTCTTGCTAATTGCTACGTTGGAAGTTTATTGCGTCTCGAAAAGTATATATTATGCCGGCTTTGGACTTGTGTGTGGCGGCTACGGCAATGTATGATTCTTGGTTGTAGTTGATCGTGAAGAAATTGCCGATGTGAAAGCTGAAAAGTTACAAAGATAGTCGATCAAGTGGAAGATGTCGCTCGAGGTGATTGGTGGAGGCACAACAGTATGCAGTGAAAATAGATTGATTGCATGTATAAGTGGCGGATGTCAACTGAGGAGCATGTGCTCCCTGACAAAAACCGGACAGCGCCGGCATCCAGTCGAACGCTCCAAAAGCTAAACCCAGCCTTAGCCTCTGTTCCTTATCCACGACATGGTGGCCTTCAAACCCTGTGCATTAATCATGGACTGTAATCTCTGCCGCATATCGTGCTGAGCATGGAGCAGGACTGCAGACTTCAAATCATCGTTGAGTCTGTGAAATCCATGACCATGAATGGGAATAGTACCAACAGAGCTGAATTCGAGATAGACCGTCTCCAAACCGTGCCAAGCTCGTAGGAATTCCAGCTTCTCTTCCCAGACATGATGACTTAAGTACTCGACAACGTAATCTAGTTCTTGGGAGCGTACGTGATCTGTCTTGGACCTCCAGGCATCATATCCTCTAAGGGCCGCTGGCGTAAGATCTGCTAGGCTCAGTGCCATCTGTACACGTGTAATGCTGACCTTGTGTTCCGGAAGAAGCCTGTCGTACCAGATCATAGTTTCTTCGAGAGTGCCTGGTGGTAAGTGGAACAGATTGTTCCTATAGAACATGAAACGACCTTCATTGTATACTTGCTTGCAGCTGGCTAGAAGCTGGAATCCTGGCGGGCTGGCATGCTTGGGTTTAAATGTGGGTAGATGGGCGAACTCCATGACGTGAGGCGCGAATAAGCCCCCGAGGACTCCCCCCGCAATGATGAATGGGGCTTTGAGGATAGACTTCATGCTCCATCCGATGACACATAATACGCTGGCCTTCAGGATGCATTTCGCAATGAAGGTGCGTTTCAACGTTGGTACGCATGCCGCAAAGCGAGGATGCACATCACCTGGCATCAACACTTGGCGCATGATTTGATTGCGTACTTCTGGTGGCAGACTGAGGTATTGAAGAGATTGGCGAGGCATCGTGATGTTCTTTGCCTCGGGTAGCATTTGAGTCGAAGACTGAATATGTGGTCTCTTATTTGTGTGCTCTGGAAGACTGGGAGTGGAATGTAAGGGAGATTGCCATGCCAAGGCCGTCTTCTGTGACATTGTTCGAGTTCAGGCCGTACTGTGCAGATAGGATTGGCAATGTGTCAGAATCAAAGCGATTCGTATTTTGCCTACTATCAGGTTATTGAGGCGCATGTCAACACTTTTACACGCTGTGAGACTCGCCTGGTGCGATGTATGGGCAGACATCTCTTTTAAGTGTCGTCGGACTGCGACTCATGAACACATCGACAAACACTACCGTGTCCAGAATAGGTAGCTTCCTCATATCTGTGCGAATCTTTTCTTTCTAGCCAATGGCGCTCTCTTGTGAGCCAATGAATACAAAACGCTGTGCCTAGAAGGCCACCTACGCAGGAAGCTGGGCTATGTAAATGTGGCTATGAAAGGGAGACACATTCGCAACCTGACCTACTTCCCGAAATGCCAAAGGAGGACAAAGCGCGCGACGTCCGACTCCCCGGCATTACTAGAGGAAGTGTATTACTTGTTTGACATCCCACTCATAACATCTCCCTGATACCGAGCTTGTTAGAGCCAGGCCCAAGCGAGCGTGTACTGGGCTTGAGCCTGGGGTAAATTACTAGCCTCGGGTAAGATACAAGCCACGCTAGTTTAGCTCTTTTGAGGTTAGCCGGACCCGCCAGAGCAGAATTCCTCTTGAAATAACTTAACAAGATCGCCCTTGTCGGAAATGCTCTTGAAAGGACGCCAATTTATTCGGGACATGGGCTCGAGGCCTTACGCCCCTGGCAGACCAGCAGTCTCACATGCTAAGCCCAGTAATACTTCAATCAATGCAGGGTTCAAAGCTATAGGGAGCTACAATACCATTGCCCGGCGGTATGTCCCAATTGTGTAGACTGCTGGATCACTATTACTGACATGGTAGAAGATGGACAGGTATAATGGTGGGCATTCCCATGGTCGTTGTTACGAGCTACGTGCTATATCAGAGATGTACGAGCCTCTGAACCCAAGGCTTTATTCTTGCTCATCTCTTCCAAGTGTTCCTGAAGCAAGAGCCAAAGGAGCTGGTCTATGAGCCAGCCAAGATGCCAGCTGAGAAGAATGGATAAGTCTAGAGACAGGTATTGGCTACAATGGCAATACGCTCACTTCTACTCGACGGAATTTCTTGCTAGGCAATTGGGAGACGCCGAACGGAAAGCCATACGCCCCATTGGCTCTGATGTCCTTCTCTCGATGAGAGGTATGGCTACGAAGCCAGCACCGAAGCTGTAGTCAAAACGCATTTTGATGTTTATGGTCTAACAGCGAGGAGAGGATACCCAGATCTTGATCACCGCAGGACTACTGGGGAGAAATCCTGAAAACCAATGAAAATCGAGCCACTGACCTAGCAAGGCCTTTAAAGTGGTCAAGCCTACACAGCGAACGAGAGCGAATCAATGGCATAGTCGCACGACATGCGTGGGTCTTGGGCTTGATGGTAGGACATCGAAAGAAGGAAGGATAGTTGCAGGGCACGAGGTAGAACGTATCAATGGATGCTGTCCTGAGGGTCCTCTTGTGGTCATCATCGTTAACGCTGCCAGATTTGCATGACCTCATACCTAAGTCTGATTGCATTTGCAGTGATTGCATGTGCTTTGCTCTTGGTGTACCACTGCTCTACGGCAACTTAACCAGAAGTCGAGCATAGTGTACCTCCCTAATATGCCGCAATAGTGAACGTCAAACCCAGGCCACAAGTGAATCGAGGTCAATTAGCCCAAAAATCGCTTCGCTCACATTCACTGTTTAGCGCTCATCGACTCACTTCCTTATCGCGTCTAAAACCCGTTCCATCGAATGCTCCACCCTTCTGAAATTTGTATCGATGCAGACGCTCAACAGCGACCGCATCATTTACTTCCTTGACCTCTAAAATAATAGTGCAGGTTCAGGAAGCTTCGAAGCTACAATCTGCTAAATTCATCAAGATGGCCAAAGGAAAGAAGTCTAAGGGCAAAAAGGTGAGTTTACGCCAATAAAGGCTGACCTTCACGAGACGTGAAGCTTATGCTTACATTACAAGTAGGCCAGAAAATCCACCACGAGCACGCATGAAGTGAGTGTATCCGCTCGAGGATACTGCAATGCCTTGAGGATCACGCTGACCGATATCAGGGGTCCTCCAGGGCGAACAAGAAGGCCCCTCCCGGTTTCCTTGACTTGCCACTAGAAATACGCAACGAGATTTATCGTAATCTCGTGGTAAGCGGTCGCCTCAGCAAACGTGTACCAAACTCAGCATACCACGACTCACCAACGGAGAGCGAGCCAACCATGACCAATACCTATTCTGATGAGATCGGCAAGATAGGATGTCAAAATGTATGGATTCATACATTCGATTATCATGTTTCTATTATGAGTACCAACCGACAGGTCCATGCAGAGACCCAGAGCTTGATGATGAGGGAGAACGTATGGATCATTCTTCGAGTTAACAAAAATCACTTCGGTAGGGATATGAAGGAACACGGCTTTGGAGTAGTCGCTTGCCGAGGTCTTGAGCTTATGACCCCAGCAGTCCTCCAAATCTCGATCATCTACCCGAGCTTGGGTGACAAAGAATATGATACCTTTCTGATGACAAACCCCGGGTTTGATCAGTTACCACGAGCGTTATGGGGAGTGGGAATGCAGGAAATGATACTTTATCTCGATGTTCATCCTAGCATAGCCGCAATTCCTGCTTCGGAGAACACAATCTTAGAGCCTTTTTATCAACTCCGTGGGATCGGACAACTCATCCTCAAAGGCGCCAAGCAAAGCAAACACGTCCAAGGCATGGCCTCCGCTCTCGAAAATCCATACGCAGACAGCGAAGATGTCTGGCAGGACCTTGATACTGCCATGGATGGCTTGCAACAATATCTGAACGCAGGGGACCTCGCTGGGGGAGCTGAGTTCCTCGAAACAATGCTCGCTTTCTTGACGGACTGCTATAGACTTCCCGGTCCCGAATTTCTAACAGAAAATCATCAGATATATCGGAAAATACTAAATACTACGGCTCAAATTGCTGTTAATCTCGCAAACGCAAGACAAGTCCTTGGCGATTTTGGCAGCGCAATCAAGTACGCCAACTATGCCATGGAAATTCTTGTCGGTCTATCCCAAAGGAAGCGCACAGCCATTGTTCTGCGTATTCGCGGAGAATCTTTCGCCGGATTCGGCTCCAAGAGCAAGGCATTAGATGACTTACTCAAGGCCTCGGACCTGAGCCCGGGCGACAAGTCGATCACTGACGCGCTCGCCAAGCTTAAGAACAGCCTCGATCCCGATCCGAGCAAGGCCTTGAAGGCATTCAAGGACCTTCGTGTGTCGATGGACAGAAAGAGGGAGGCAGTGCAGCGGGCGGTGCAGCGGACGCGTGACGCATTACCGGCAAACGTCATCATCAGAACCATGCCCAATGGAATGGTCATCATCGAGGATCGTGATTGATTTGTTCAAAGTAAGCCCAACGGAGAGTCTTTGGCTGTCGCGTACCGATGAACGTATGTCCATGCCCTACAAGAAGCTCTCTTGCGTGGAGAGGTGTTCCAGCGGGTGTAGACTCTGGGGCTTGAAGACGTGGATTGAGCTTCGGTTCTGGCGCGACTGCTACAGGTGGACGGCGACTACAAACCCGATGTTTTTCTAGAATTGCTTAGCAGCCAGCAGAGCTGATCTTGTACACTGCCACTGGTGGTCGACAAGAACCGGATCCTCAAAGGCTGAACTGACGAAGATGGTATCTCTGCAAAGCTTGAACGCAATCTGATGCTGCTACAGCTCTTGACCTTCGACAGCCCCTAGTTTGCCCCAACTTTTCGTCCAAGACCACTCCTTCATCCCCTGCCAGTGTTGCACGCATTGTCCATGGTGCAGCCAGCGTCGAATGAACTTGGAAGCTTTTCCTGACACGTAGACCCAGCCCAGTAAGCTAGTGCAACCAAAGTCTGCATTCCCCCATAAGACCTTCCTTCAAGCCGTAGCCCTCACAAACGCCGTCAAGGCCCTGACTGCATCCCCCTCATGCGCCTTCAACAACTCCGTAGCCTTGGCCTTGCTCAAGTCTAGCTCTTCAACTAGCAATCCAACATCTGCTTGATCAACCTTGACTTTCGCCCGCTTCTCCTTTTCCTCCTTCTCTTTTGCCAATTTCTCGCCCTTGTCCCCAGCCGCAACCTTTCCCGCCTTGTCCGCCAATTCCAACCTGCTGATAGCCTTGCCTAATGCTTCTTGATCGATCTGCTTATTGGGCTTGGATTCGCCATCTTCTTCACCACGGGTTTCAAGAGAGGACATCGCGGCAGCTGCTTTGCGACCCTCTGCGTCTGCTGGGGGTGGCGGACCTTCGGGGTCCATCCCCTCCTGAACGCTTGCTGGTTGTGGCTCTGCCATTGTAGACGCTGGCAAGTGCAAGAATGGATCGTTGAAGAGTAAGATACGTGTGAGAGATTACTCAAGCGTGGACGACAATTAAAAGTTAAGTGCGGAACCAAATCCAGCTAGTCCGAATTCCTACAACGTCTTTTTTTCGTGTCACATTTTCATTTTCTATTAAATCTTGGGTTTAAGTACAGCTTGCATACGTCTTGCTACCTTCACATTGATTTTAGTCCATTTAATGCATCCAAAAAAGTTCAGGAGACAGCCCCAATTGAAAATGATGTGCTTCTTGAGACTGACTTTGCTATAAATATATCGTCTTATATCTTCTTTCTTTTAGAACAGTGTTCTTGGCTAGTCAGAAAACATAATGGAGGAAAATCTGGAGCCATTGAGTCTTAGCAAAGGTGGAGTAGCCGCTGTAGACCTCAAAGTCAACGAAACACAGCGCCCAAATGGCGCCTCCTCTGAGTGGTCGCCATCTTCCTGGACCACGAAGCCAATCAAGCAAGATGTCGTCTACGAAGACCGTCAAGCGGTCAGCAAGGCTCTTGTAAAGCTAGAACGCCTGCCACCAATAGTCACACCAACGGAGATTATCAGGTTACGGAAGAATTTGCAAGAAGTAGCACTTGGCAAGGCTTTCCTCCTCCAGGGTGGTGACTGTGCTGAGCTCTTTGATTACTGCGAGGACAATGCTATTGACTCAAAGATCAAGCTGCTGCTGCAGATGAGCTTAGTTCTGATTTATGGTGCTTACAAACCTGTTGTGCGCATTGCGAGAATGGCAGGACAGTATGCAAAACCAAGATCAAATCCTACAGAAATGTACGAAGGGAATACAATACCTTCATTCAGGGGTGACATACTCAATGGGTATGAAGTGGAGCATCGGACGCCAGACCCTGCACGTCTAGTATCTGCTTATTTCCATTCTGCTACGACGCTGAACTACATCCGGGCATCGCTGTCCTCAGGCATCGCTGATCTGCACTCACCTCTGGACTGGGAACTTGGCCACGTTAAGGACGAGAAGATCAAAGCACAGTATACTCGCATTGTGGACAACATCACCGATAGTCTGCGCTTCATGCACACTGTTGGCGCAGATAAAGGCAAGGGCTTAGAAACAGTGGATCTCTACACGAGCCACGAAGGCCTTCTTCTAGAGTATGAGCAGAGTCTCACCCGCCGACTTCGACATCCACCGTTACACGCGACCTTACAGTCCGCCTCTTCACAACCTCCAATCATGACTAACGGCCATTCCTCCTCTATTGCCGAAGACGGTAAAGGCTGGTACAATACTTCAGCACACTTCCTTTGGATTGGCGACCGTACGCGCCAATTGGATGGTGCGCATGTCGAATACTTTCGTGGCCTCGAAAATCCGATTGGCATCAAAGTTGGTCCTACCATGACCTCTTCCGAGCTAGTCTTTCTACTTGACACGGTCAATCCTTCGAAATCAATCGGCAAAGTAACACTTATCACCCGCTATGGTGAGCACAAGGTGGCGTCTCTACTACCATCTCACATCACCGCCGTACGCGATAGTGGTCATGTCGTAGTCTGGCAGTGCGATCCAATGCATGGCAATACCAAAAGCACACCGTCTGGAGTCAAGACCAGGCAATTTTCTAGCATTTTGAGCGAGGTTAGCAGTGCATTACGAATCCACAAAGAACACGATAGCTTTTTGGGAGGCGTACATCTAGAATTGACTGGGGAGGCTGTAACCGAGTGCGTAGGCGGAAGCGAAGGGTTGACTGAGGGTGATCTGGGCGTCAACTATACAACATTTTGTGATCCAAGATTGAACGAGAAGCAGGCGCTCGAATTGGCATTCTTGGTGGCCGGACATTATAGAGACGAGGACGGGCGCTGAAAAGGAATGCTTGAGATCGAAAACAAATGCATTAAAACGAAGCTTTGGAAAATAGATACCCAATCTAAAAGTCAAACGAAAGGCGTTATGAGAATCGAATGTGTGGAACATGGGAGCATGAAAGGAATAAGTAAACAGGCATGGAAGACATGGAAGTAGGCGGGGTGAAATGGCTCAAGCATCTGCAGGGCTGCTGAAATGGCCTGTGACAGGTCCAATCCAGCGATAGATAGACACTGGACTTAACGCCAGTGTAATTAACTGAAGAATCTAATTATTGGTTTGGCAGTCCAAGCGTTGCTCCAGGTATCTTCATCATTCATCCTTTCTGAACCTACGGTATGAGACCATCGAAAGATCCGTCCGTCTACAGCCATTTCCATGTCTGATCTGCCACAACAAGAGACCAACGGCCAATGCAGACAGAACACTCTGGCCAACCCAGCGTTCCATGTAGCGACTCTGCTAACCCTTGTTGATAGACTGCTACTTCTGAGGTTCCCTAGATGCCTCTAGCATCTTCTATTCCCAAGCCTTTCTCACAATCGCATCCGGGTCATTGCACGACAAGGAAAGCGGCTATGCAGCCCTAACCAACCATTGAAAGCACTGAAGCCAGCCTTGTCACCTGTCGCTCACATACGTAAGGCTGCATGTGCCTACCCCACCTTGTAACACCCATTGCTGCCTTACTTATAGAAGCCTGCCCTCCATCAGCTTTCTCCTCACAAGAACGCTTCTAAAACTAGATCCAGATCCTCGCTTCCCAAGTGAATAACTCTCATATTCAAAGCAGCTATTTCAAACCTCGTGCAAACCATCAACATGCGTCTTCTACATCTCCTCGCGGCCACTAGCCTGGTTGCTTCTGTCAGCGCTGGCCCAGCAGCGTATGGACTTTGTCAAGCTGGATGCGCGGCGGTCGTCACAGCATGTACATACACCTTGCAATAGGAGAATTCCTCTGCTCGAACCTCATTCGAAGCCTTTCGTTAATTGTGGATACACACATGAGGAGAATGGCTAACTCTAAAATTCGTGCAGGTTACGCTGGCGCTGGATTTGTGTTCGGTACTGTAACCGCAGGGGCAGGAGTTCCTCCGGCCATCCTAGCTTGCAATGCTGCGTTCGGTACCTGTTCCGCTACTTGTGCGGCCCTCCTGCTCGCTCCTACGCCTTAGGGTGAGCATCAGAAGGATGACATCCATAAGGCCGTTGGTATGCCACCTTTTCCCCTTGAGTTTTGATTGTATTCTGAGCTGTGCCAGGACCTCGATTTCTTGCCCCGGCTGGAATATTCCGACGTGCTGGATGGTGATACCACACTTTCAGAAAGTGAGGAGGGGTTGGTGGAGAACCAAGTGGCCTAGCATGTCATAATCCTGAATCAATCCATGCCTTTGAAAGCCATAATGTGCTGTGCTCCATTCTGGCCCTTTCCTTTCTTCTTTCTCCTCTTTTTACTCTTTTGGGGCCTCTCATCTTCCTCACCGGTCCCTCCTCTATTTCCATCGCTGTCATCATCCTCGTTCCCAATTTCGTGGACCCTCTTATTTTTCACAGCCTCCACCTCAGCATCGTCTCCATCCTCCTTTCCATTCTGGATACCTTGACTCTCCTCCCAGACCTTCACGATGCTCCCACCACCACTGATCATTCTACCCCCAACCTCAAATCCCAAGCCTAGTACACCCTCTACCTCATCATGCCTGAGCTCTTCTAGTACCTTGGCTCTTCTCCCACCCATGCCGACAAATCTCACTACGCCATCATCCATGCCTACAGCTGCGGTGTGCCCATCGGGGGCTGCAGCAAGCACATCAGCACTAGCCCCTTTCCCAACTACGACCGTTTCCTCGTTGTCATCCCAAACGCCTACTTCCCATATCCGCAAGCCACCTTTCTCACCACCCACTACTAGCTTTCTTCCCAATATGGTCGAGCTCAACAGTTCCTCCCCTTGATCCTCGCTCTTGACTAAGACCCCGCGGCGGAGGTCGGTCACGGCAACGGTTGTACCGCCTGTGCTGATCCATTGCTTACTGAATCCGCTTGTAGACGCATCGGTTGCCGGGAGGGGGGTCAGGGAAGATATATACTCATCATGTGGGTGATGCGTCTGTGATGGTGGAGTAGAGATTTGGCAGGAGGAGCGCAGGTCGTAGAGGTGTAGGGCGGATGAGTCGGTAGCGAGGAGGAGGGTTTGTGGTGTAAGAGCGTGAAGGAGAGAAGCAGGGTCTATGGAGGAACTAGAGAATGGAGAATTCAAGTGTCAGCGGTGGTCACTGATAGAGTCAATAGATTGTTGAGGATATGTACTTGTGTAACGGCACAGCTATCTTACTGATTACCTGCCCTGTTTCTGTCGACGCTGCCTTCACAAGTCCATCTGTGCCTGCGGATATGAGGTGGTTGCCATCGTGACTGTAACATAGACTACGGCAACTGCCCTTGTGTCGACGTGTGCGCCATAAGGATTCGATGGTGCCATTGCGTGCTTCACTACTGTCTGAGGGAGGGAGACGGTTGAGCTGGACGTGGCCAGAAGCGAGACCGAGTGCAAGAAGGGGTGATGTGGGATGTATGCATTGAGCAAAAAGGTCAGACGTTAAGGGGAAGGTGCAGATTGCGTCGAACATTGGAGGTTGAGAGCTGATTTGACTCAGATTTTGCTACAGAAAACTTTATTACACGCAGACAAAAAGCCAGGACACTATGAAGTTGGACCAGGATTATTTAGATATTTGACGCTTTTCATTGACTGTCCACGTATCTATGCATGCGATATCGTCGAAATACATACAGCCTTTGTGTATGCCTCCATGAAACAGGTTTTGAACACGAAACCCCTCTCTAGTATTAGACAAGAAATCTGACGCCTCTGTGCATGCCTTCATGAAACAGGTGTTCGAACACGAAATCCCTCTCCAGTAACAAGAAATCTCATGCCTCTGTGCATGCCTTCACGAAACAGGTGTTCGAACACGAAATCCCTCTCTAGTATTAAACACGAAATTTGATGCCTTAGTGGAACGACCAATCTCCAGACAAAGCGAAAGTAATCGTCGTACTTGAAGACATTCACCAGAGTCGATCAACACGGCATCGCCATGAACACATACTAAGGTCAGTCATCCAAGGTTCCAGAATGGATCCAGGGTCAGTACCACCTAGGGAAAGGACATACACCAAGTTCAGTCAGGCTCCGAAGAGGACATCAACAGGGTCAGTCACTTCCAGAGAGAGGGACCACCACAAAAGCCAGCCACCGAGAGATGGGGACATACACCAAACTTCAGTCAAACCTCCGAAGAGGGACATCCCAAGGTCAGTCACCCATACGACTCAAACTCCACCATTTCCAATCAGTCGTCCAACATCGTGTCTGCCCTCTTGCCCTTCTCATTAAACCCTCTTTACACGACCCTTCTTATGCTCGCTCTCCACCTCGTCCACCTCAGCCCCAGTCTCCCTCTTCCTCTTGCCATTGGTCCTAACTTTGGACTCCGTCTTTGCCTTCTGCTCATCAGCCTTGACCCTAGTTTTTCCTTTTGTAATGCTCCTGCTCCCAGCCTTCAACAGCGTAGTTCCCGCCTTCCGGCTCGACTTCCTATGTGGGGCTTCATCATTGGTATTCACTTTCGTTGAGGCTTTTGCCTCATTGGTGACTTGGTGGGAGCCTTGTCTTGTCTTGCGCTTCGTAGGAGCTGATGGCTGGTCCTCGATGCCCTCATCGTCGTCGTCGTGCTTACGCTTAACTCCTCGCACGTCCTGCTCCGCAATCTCTCTCTCTCTCCTCATCACCCTCATCGCCTTCGCTTCGGCCATAGTAAGGTTCAGGAATTCAGAGTCCTTGTTGAGACGGCGACAAGGATGCTGTTCTTTCTTTTCTTGGGTCAAGGTATTGACACTATGAAGGCAAGTTCCGCAATAACAAAGCGTATTCTTCTCCTTCGAATCTGTTCTTGTTGGAGCTAAGGTCGTGACTTCCGGCAATGGTTTGGGGCTGCCAACCGCTTGAGTCGCAGGCTGAGATCTGGTTGAAGCCGGTGGTCGAGACGATCCCGCAGGCTCTAGAGCGGAGACAGCAACCTTGGTCACTAGGTGTGGAGGTGAGGACAAGCCTTCGGTGATTGAGGTTGAGGGTGCTCCCGCGGCATTCCTGTCTATGGAACCTTTTAATTTTCGAATCTCTTCATACAGCAACGTAACTTGTCGCTCCAAAGTAGCGACGTTGTGAGATAATTTGGTGATTGTCTCATCTTTTGTCTTCGTCTGTTCTTCCATCTCGATGATTTCTGCCATTGTTGGAACCCTGGGTTCCAATGTAGGCACGTGTCTTCCTACGCTGGTCTTCGGAAGGGATTCCAATTTCGAAGAAGATCGCTGACCTTGACGAATGGTTGATGTCAGTGGCACAGCCTTTCCCGGTCTATTAGATTGTTTTGCGAAGAATTTTCCCGCGATATCAAGCAATTTTTCGTGACTTGGAACTTGCGTTGGTGGTGATGGTTCAACGCGGGCATCCGCATCGTCGTAGTCATGGTTTCGTGCCTGGTTGCCAAAGGTGCTATCTGGTCCTGCCAGGTGCCCTTCGCTTATTAGAAGATCATTGACCAAGAGGCATTCAATCGCACTTACGGAAAGCATTGCGCCCTGACTGTTCCATGGTCAAGGTGTCTCCCTCCTGTAAAGACACTTCTCCCTCATCGTTGAGAAAGGAGTCTTCCTCGTTGTCGGAATGTACTTGATTAATTCCCGATGGTCCTTCGTCAGCCTCGGATTCATAGAGGCCGGTTCGATCTTCATCTGGTCTCAACGGGCCAATACTCTCGTCGGTGCTCACAAAGCTGTCCTCCAGCGTCTTCGGCTTGAGCTTCAGCTTGTCGCGAAGCGAGGGTGTGGGATGCTTCAGGATGGAGTCTTCGTCTTGATAGAGTGCGTCAGACATGATGGCAGAGTCTGTTTACGGTCAAGATTGTGATGGATGATGACAGTGGTAGAAGACAGTGGTTTGTGTTTTGAGGAGGTTGTGGATGTAAAATCTTAGTAAACAGTGAACAAAAACAAATAGTGTTAAGTGCCGAAATGATGCCGCTAGCCAGTTTCGGACAACCATTTCCGAGAGGAATGCAAATGGAACAACCGACAAGAATCGCTTTGTCTCATCGTAAGACAGACAAACTTTTTTGCTTTCCTTAACAATGAACATGTCATTAGTCCCAATGCTATAGACGACTCTCTATGCATAGTCTTTCGTTCTTTCACGTTCAAACCACATCTTAGGATGTAGGAATGACATTTTGCCCTCTCATTGATAAACTCAATTGTCGAATATGCATAATTTTGAGGTGGATAGTACTTGTTGCCTACCTTTGTGTGATGCAGAAAGAGGTGATAGATTTATTGCCAAACAAGTCTTGCTTCCCAGATCGCCTTCTTGCGCTGCATGTGCTTTTTATATGTTCGTTGACCTCCTTTGAATCTTCTGTAGCAGGGGTTGACATCTAGACATCTTCAATATTTGTAACGGTGTTGGATTTTGTAGACCTGCAATGCTTGTTACTGAAATGTTGTATAGCAAAAGTCTGTGATTCTCTTTTTATCAAGATACTAGTGCATCAGATTGTACCAGTATGTTCTTGCTGACTACGAGGACCTCGACAGCATCATCTTCAAGTCAGTCTTGGCTGCTCCTCAATCGGCTTTTTTCCCGTGAGGACTAGCTGAATTGGAAGCAAAAGCGACTGTCTGCAAAGACTGTGGTCAAATTCGACCCCTCGGCCGTGGCCGATATGAAGCTGGCCAGCACTTATTCTACAACATATCTCTTCACTCTCATTTGGGGAGGAGTAGCAAGCTCGTAGTGCATCTTGCGAATGCTACATTTTCTGGTCCTTGGCGACTTGCTGGCGATAACCCAAACATTGCCTTGCAAAGGCAAGACTAGAGCCTCTTGAAGTTCAATATGGGTCCCACGCAATCTTGTTTTTGGAAGAAACATGTATTGCCATGGAAATTTGAGGGACAGAAACCCACATTGGACGAGATGAAGTCGGCTTGGAAACTCTAGTTCTATGCAGATAGGACTGTCCTACTTTTAAGATACACCCCTCAACGCATTACAAAGCCATTTGTGATCGGCCTCTACAAGAGGGTGTCCACTCGGTCAATGATCGCTGCATTGTATTACCTTCATACTACTTTAAGATTCATTGCGTGCGCCGGGAGACACGACACACGGCCAAAGATGGAGAAATGGTATCACCAAAACAAAATCTTGATCCCTTGGGCTCTGCTGGGCCTTGAGGTTGCTGTATCAATTGGTCTTCGACTCTATAAAATCAAAACAGGCGCAGAGCAAGACAGCGATGTAGTACCGTCGCCGGTCAAGACGTTACTGCCCAAGCTCTCAGACGAAGAAGCCGCAAATCTACCGTACCCACCGGACGCCTATCCAGGCGCACGTGATGTACATAGTCCTTATGGGAGTTTGCGAGTCTATGAGTTTGGGCCAGAGGATGGCAAGAAAGTTCTCCTGGTCCATGGCATAACCAACCCTTGCGTCGCAGTGGGAGCTATCGCACATGGACTGGCTGACAAAGGATGCCGAGTGATGCTCTTTGATCTCCCTGGTCGTGGCTATTCCTCGACTCCCATGCCAACTCCACACTCAACGCGGCTCTTCACGACATCCATTCTTCTTGCTCTGACTTCGTCTCCAATACCATGGACCGGCAATGGCAGGCAGTTTTCTTTGATCGGGTATTCCCTTGGTGGGGGTATAGTCGCAAACTTCGCATCCTACTTCCCTTCTTTCGTCTCCTCGTTGGTGCTTCTTGCGCCAGCTGGTCTAGTTCGTGCGGAGCATTTTACTTTGACAAATAAGTTTCTCTACAATACTGGCTTGATCAATGAAGTGACGCTAGAGGGTATAATTAAGAAGAAATTGAGCCGTGGAGATCTGCCCACCAAGGCAACGCCGCCAAAGGTAGTAGAAGATGCTTCGCCGGTAACCGAGGAAGTCCCGAATGAGAAGCCTGAAGTCATGCCCATCGATATACCAGAGCTATCAAGGGCGAGACCCGGGATAACAGTTTCGAAGGTCGTGGTTAGTATCTCTCGTCTCATCGCCTTAGCTAGAGTACTTACGTCAGCGCAGGCATGGCAAATCAATTATCATTTGGGCTTTGTCAAGTCTTTCATGTCAAGCATCCGTCATGGCCCAATTGCTGGTCAGCATGCTGATTGGAGACGAATCGGCGAGCGTCTTTCCGCACAAAACGCTACAAGCGAGGAAAGATATGCTCGCGAAGGCCTGCAAAATGGCAAGGTTCTGATCATAGGTGGCAAGAAAGATGTTCTGATTGTGCAGGATGAGCTTGTGGAAGATGCAACAAAGGTACTCGGTGTGGACAATGTGAAGATGGAGTTCGTGGATGCCGGCCACGAGCTACCCGTGACAAAGAGTTTGGAGATTGTAGAAATTGTGTGGAACTTCTGGGAGCAGAAATAGTGAACGCGAACGGCATTGAAACCCTCAGTAAAACCAAAGGTGCGCATAATGGTAAGATAACTCGAGTCTTAAACGGTATCGTCTAGAACAGGCTGCTCGATACCGGGGACCACGGCTGACCCAAGCGCAATGGGATAAGGTCAGATACCACTGTACAAGTACTCTCAAGCGTCTTGGGGGCTTTCCACCTCTCCATGTTGCTTTTTCTTTTGGTAAATTTGGTTTCAGAGGTTGGAGTATTCATCGAGTGCTTCTCTAGTCTTGGTCTACGCACAATGGCTTGGTTGACAAAATTCGACGAAATGTGCGACACCTTATTTTTCTTTGCTTGCTTGTGTCACCGTATGGCAGATCAGTCTTCACTACGGAGTACCTCCCCTTCCCTGCTCGTTCCCTGTCCCCTGCGGGATTCCTTGGCTGAAACCTCTTCATTTTTCTCCTCTCACAGACGTGTGACTCACGCCTTCGTCCTCTCTCTCCGAGCCACTTCTACTTTCAAAGCCTTTGAACATCTAATCCTCATAGTACCCATTCAACAGACTGACCAAAATTCGAAAATGTCTGCTTTCCAATATCTCAAAAGCAGTCTTTCAGTTCTCCTCATTCACCAAGTGATGCCGACATTATCACAGGCCTCATCATCAATAGTGAACGCCACGCCAACATACACCTACCAACCAACCCCCCAAGCAAGTGTTGAACCTTGGCAAGATTGGTACATCTTTATCTACCCAATCGCACCTACACTCAAGAGCATCGAGACATCATACAAAGACACCATCAATGTTTCATGGAAAGTCTACGGAGACCCCGCCCTTTCGACGCTTGGGGTTCTTTGCTGGCTACGTAACGGTGGAGGACGTGAGCTGACCCTGTTCCTGCTTTAGTGCTGTGGAATTATCTAATCAAGGAGATTCATCAGCGGGCAACGATCCTCCAGATCTAACAAGATCTATCTCCAATATCACTAGTCCAAATACCACCTACGCACTGATCGAGCTCGAATCTTACAAAGACTACAATCCCTGCCGTTTCACCTTAATGGACTCGCCATGGGTCATAGAAGGCTCTGGCTCATCCAATTTCAATATCAGCGATTCTGGCAACCTAACGGGCCAAGTCTGGAGTTCACAGAACCCGGCGCCGACCTACGATTTACCTTCGAGCAATGTTTACAATACAGGCTGCGGGAAAAGGCGTAATGAGATGAGCTGGTTAGGAGGGGTGGCTTTAATAGTCCTTTGGGTAGGAGTACTAGACCTTTTGGTCTAAAGACCAGAAAGGGGGGATCTTACGAACAAAGACATCTGCCTCCCCGAGAGACGTACGTATGTAGCTTACGCAAGCAATCAAAAGAATGCCTGCGTCACATCACACATCACATCACGCGCGCCAGACTTACCACTCCCTCGGTACTGCACTACCCATCCTAGCACCTCCTAATCACAAAGCACCTGTATGACATGACGTCAATCAAACACACTGCCGAAAAGTGCCTCAAAAAAAACAGAAAACCCCCACGCAAAAAGCACTGACCACATGCCGCGCAAATTCTCCGAAACTTGAGCACGTTCCACCTGTATGGGACCTGATTCAAGGCTGCATTATTGGTGATCTGGGGTGTGGAAAAGGACATGCTGCAAGGACGATCCTCCTTTCTTTACTGGCCTTGGACGCATAGAGATAATGTTAGCGAAAATCAGTATGCATGAGGAAAAGCAATAAGGTTGTAGGTGACAGCTGCGGACTAGGTACCAGATGATACAGTTTGCCAAGGGAATGCTTTTTGTGTCGTTCCGAATGCGGATGCTCGGATTTGGAAAATCGTAAGGCTCGTTGGCTTTGGCTGAGCTCTATTTGACCGAGATTTCTCCAGTTTCGATCAGATGAACAAGTTTTTCTTACTTCTCTATACGGAATTGCCATAGTTTTAGCTCCAGCACAAAACAACAAAGTACCAAAAGAGATGCTCACAACGCCAAAATACATCTATTGGCTCACTCAAGATC
>JASZXT010000072.1:0-63199 GCA_035521555.1 Lecanoromycetidae sp. Uapishka_2
GGGGAGGATGAGGCTGGTTGTTAGGGATGTTAGGAGTACGAGTTGTAGGTGTATGAGTGGGAAGGCGAGGGGCTGGAAATTTAGCATTTTTTCTAGCTTTTGACTCTTTGTATTCGATGATTGGTCCAGGAGATAATGCTTTCAAGTGCGGGATCTTGATGATGGGAATTGAGTCGCACTGACGTCCCTTGGTTGGATCCAATTTCTTTTTCATGAGCGGTTGCGGATGTCAACTTCATGCGCCAGCCGGCCACTATGCGTAGGTCCCCACACTCCTTTTTTTGTGTGAGGAGGGGTTTTATTTACCAACCAGGTGGATGTAGGAAGTTTCAATGATAGAGTTCTGGCTTTCTCAAGAGAAGTTGGAGCACGCGAATGGGAGATCACGGGCAATTGACAGAGGCATGCTTCGAAGGCTCCATATGCGTGAACAGTAGACATAAGACCTCACGCCGTATTATTTCTTCAATTCTCTTTTATTATGTGCATAAACCAGTCTCCCCGTGATTCAGAAGTGGCCCTGATCTGGTACTACTCTTCACACTAGACTTTTTGTGATGGTTCCATCAAGGACCATCACATGATCGATGACAAGATTAAAAGTGATTTCTCGAAAACCGTCCGGTGAATTCAACATCTCTCGAGGTAAATAGGTCAGGATTTGGATGGCTCGAACATTCTCGACACCTGGACCTTCTGTGGACATATCTAAAATCACGGTGCCGAGTGGGCTCCTTGCTGTGATATCATTCATCTGAGCATCCGATTTGAAAGGAGCTAAATCCACCAGGGCAGCGTAGCAGGCTAGAAAGACGTCGTTGCGATTTAAGGTTGCACCTCCTGGAAGAGTTGCCACTCCAATCTGAATATCGGCGCCCAATGAACTGGTGTTAGTTGGAATTTCAATCTCCTCCAGTTTCAGTCCGCCTTCCACCGTAAGCTGTGAAGCAGGCAGACCTTTAGTACCATTTCCATTGGGAAGATTCAGCTGCGGAGGAGATGATAGTATCCATATCCTGCCGACTACCACTTTCTCCCATTTCAAAACCCAACATACATCTTGGAACCTGCTGTGCGTGGTCATGAGTTCTATACCGGCATATATCCCGAACAACAGATATTTGGCTGGGATGGTTTCTTCCGTTTTAATACGAGCCTGTGGGTAATTGAAAATAGTCCACGTTTTGGGTGCGACAGACCCGCTATAGTCATTGTAGGCTGTTTCGGCCATGAAGTAGAGAACGTTCATAAGGGTCGGAATTGGGCTGAGAAATGTAGGACCGAAGAAGGGCGTGACACTGAAGCGGTCGTCGGGCAGATCTGGGGTGGCGGTAACATTGTTTGAGGCAAGAATTGTGCCATCTGACGCGATGGGTACAGGGAGAAGAGCGATTACAGCGAAAATTATTGTTGTCATGCCCAAGGGAATAGACTTTGTAAAGGGTACCATATCCATCGAGGAATGGCTCATCGATGATCCGAGCCACGATTGAGTCCAGCGACGAACTTTTTCTGCAATTTTGTACAAGCCCACAGTAGAAAACGGAGTTCCATCTTGTGTCCGCGGGATAGCGAAAGTATACAGACGCTTCACGTCCCATGCGAAATTGGGATGGGCTTTTTGCCTTGGCGCTTCCACTCAAGCGCAACAATGCAGAGCCTATGGAAACTCACAGCAGCGACATTGTGGGGATGGATCTTTGGTATGGCCATGCATCGCGCACCAACAGCATGATCCCCATTGCATCATTTCAAAGAGACGACGGGTATCCTTGTTGGAATAGAATGCCATGCCTCTTGGTTCCAGCCTGAATGCATCGAAGGGTTTTGAGTTCTTGTGCATGCACTGTAGCAAGCGCTCGGAGGATTTTGAAGTGCTTCGAGCGCGTCTCCTCCGCCAATGTCTGTTCTTGGAAGCTGACATGTCAAGGGATTGGCGTTCAAGAGCCATGGCTGAGCTTTGATATACTAGCAGTCAGATTTCATCACTCTGACGATTATGGTCCTGCCTAGTAACGTCCCTCGTCACCTAGTCAACAGTGTTCAAATCTGCTGTTGCGGCTGCGATACCTTTCGTCCCGTCAAGCCCCAATCTGAAGATAGACATTGCAGCTCCTTTGTCTGGAGTAGTCGTCATTCACACGATAGATCGGGAATGTCATTACCCAACCTTTTGCTTATGGCCGTGCCTCTCCGTTGCCCTTCTCCTTGTTGACCATTACTCCTTATCTCTCTCCCTAATTGACAAGAACCCAAGTCCGACCTCCAAGCCTGGATCTCCAGCTCCGACCATCGGATGAAAGAACGTGAGATGCTGGCAACGACAATCCTGACGTCGCATTTTAGCTTTCTCAAATTTTTGAGGTGGCTAGAGGGAGCAGTCTCTCTGGCTCTAAGCGGACTGTATTGTTCAGAGCAGCTTATGCTGCGTTGCGAACATCAAAGGTATATAAGAACTGGGGAGCTTCGGGCGTGGTAGAAGGTACTGGATACCTGGAGTATTTCGACTGGGGGCCCTGCGCAGGATTCTGTTGAAATTGAAAAGAGATGGGTAAGCTGCGGTGAAAGCTTCTCTGTATATCCCAATCGAAGTTCTAGAATATGAAGGTCTCCAATTCGAGGCGTTGTTCTTGATTTGAGCAATTAATCTCTGCTCTCTTGCTATGGCAAAGTTTCAGTCTAGCTGTTTCTGGAAGCAACCCGTTCTCACTTCCAAATCGCCATCTTATTGGTAGACCTCAAATTTTACCGTCAGTCTTAGCTTATTGCTGGCCTGATGAATCTCGAAGTCTCTTCGCCTAAGGCGAATGCACTTATGCGGAGTATTCTTTCAGCATGGCGAACGTTTCCTGAACCCATGAATACGCCACATAGTCACAGGCAGACTACATACGCTCTGGATGACCCATCTTGACTTCATTAGAAGATCGAAAGTCTGATTTCCGATTCGTAAGGAACACATGTTGTGTACCTACGTTTGATGCTCGGGATTTCCCGAGTGTGGAAGAGAAAGCTTCGCAGAACATGAATCACGATCATGGCTCTCACATATATTTGAAAGCCGGCGCTGGCTCTACCACCTGCCCCTCTCAAATATGCCTTTCTATTGCCGATTCCTCAAACCTTGAAGTGAATCAAGGCCTTGATAGAATCGACAATCAGGATGCCTTGCAGCTTGGAATCAGTCGAAGAGAGCCGAGCACTGTCGTAGGTGAGGATATCCCAGGCCCGTTAAGGAATCTTCTCTACCACCTTAATAAATCGCCCTCTGCCGAGCTTCTTGAAAGAGTTGCGGATGCCGACCGTAATTTTGAGGGACATGAAAGAGTGGCGCGGATCGACCCATCGCTCAAAAAACTACTAACAGGTGGCCAAATACCTTCACAATTGAGTGTCTCACCGTATGGCAGCATCGATCGCTTTTTCAGTGCCTTTGGGACCAAGGCAAGAACCTTTGAAGACAAAGGTGACTCATCCGACGACTCCAAGAATTTAGAAGATTATGATCCCGACCAAGAGCCTGAAGTCTATGAGTACTCGTCAGATGTAAATTTGGAGCTGATAGACCCTTTTCATCTTGCAAGGGCATGCTCGAAACCAGTCGCGGATCAAGCATTGGAGCCTACCGCACAAGCTCGTAAATGGATTCATGTCAGAACTTACAGAAAAGATACTGCTTTGAAGATATTTCCCCCAAAATTGCAAGTTATATCTACCTTACCCTTTCCCGATCAAAAGCTCTCGCCATACCTCCTTATTCACTCCCTCGCCAGAATCGCAAAGGTCTCTGATCCGAGCCAGGTCACCTTTGAGTCAACGATGTCTCACTATGGCTACTTGACAATGGATGAAGATTGTAAAGGATTCTCAGTATTCCAGCTTCCTAACCCTGGACATGAAATCGTGGATCCAAAGGAGGATTACAACGAATGCTGGCTCCTTGTGCAAGAATTCGATGTGGAAAAAGGTGAATGGTGGGACCAGGCCTGGCTTGAATTGAAAAGGAAGGAAGCCAAGCATTGGTGGTATAAGAATGGTTGGCAGACCAACAGTGTCGTGTTCTACAGGAGAGAAGGAATGAGCAAGGCTCCCAGCGATACTAGCAGTATGGACGAATCGGAGGAAGAATAAGCACGTCAGACACATGGAAAGCTTACAAATTCGAGCGCAACAAACTTGGTCACAAGACTATTTCTGAGTCAACACATGCATATCTGCTTCAGCTACATATCCATATTCCTGTATATGCAGTTGATTTCGGAGCTGCAACCAGTCTAATAGCAACCAATCTATCAAGAGCACCTTATACAATCCACGTGACGTAGATGATAGAAAGTCCGATAGCAAGAAAGGTCTTCAGACGTGATGTGTGAGTTCAATACGCTCTCCGAGAAGACTTGATGGCTCTTCAAGAAAACGTGCGTGTGCAGACCAATTTTTGTGGAAGACGCATGCCAACAGAAAGTGAGATACCTGTCTTACCACATTCCAATATTGGTATCAAAGCTTACGTGAAGTCATCGAGGTGATCGCGTTGAGACTACGTCGTCCAGGCTCTGACTGTGAGTATTTATACATCCAGTTATTCGCTGGCATAGTCTACTTTGTTGCCAGTGCTTTTCTCTTTGGTTCGTTCAGGAGGCACCTCCATCGCCAAAAGCCACGAGAAACTTTGAGTTCGTCGCTGCAATCGTGTAGTATGTGATGAATGGAGGTCAAACCAAGTTGCAGTTGAATGATCTACAGGATATAGGGTCCCCCAGCCTTGGATAACCAGATAAGGGGGTTTGAGGTACCGTGGGGATATCCCTAAAGAGAGCAAATTAGGCGGGTGGTCTAGGGAGTACGGTAGCCTTAGGAGCTTAGGTACCTTAGGGCAACCGCAGGGGGCAATTGCCCGTCTTCTTGGCAAGGTCGGGCTAAAGTTCGTCAAACGCCGACTGATCAAAGACCAATTTTTGATTCGAACAATCTCGTGAAGGCCCTGACATTGTCCTCACAACCATATCTACAGAGTCGAGTGGCGGATACGACCCATTTTCTTCAGGGAACCCTTCTCCAGGTGCTATCTGGCAGGAAAGCTTATCATACCATACCTCAGTCTCACTGCGCCCGTCGTCTCTCCAACAAGTTGCTCTCCTCTTTCCTCATTCCAAATTATCTTAATTCCTCTCCTCTCACTCAGAACATGTCGACAGCCGACGCTGCACCTAAGGACGACTCACCAGTTCCGCTCGATACTATTCCAATCTCACCAGACAAAGAGAACAAAGACCCAACCATGTCATCAGAAGATACCGCCGTAAATACGGCCAAATCGAGCAATGATTCAGTCACAGTCTTCCACGACGCAGAGAACTTCAATGTCAAGCATCCGTTGATGAACGAGTGGACACTGTGGTTCACTAAGCCACCCAGTGGAAAGGTGAAGGAGTCAAATGTCAAGAAAGCTGCAGGATTACCAAACTGACGGGCACTCATAGGGCGACAATTGGAATGATCTGCTCAAGGAGGTCGTCACCTTCGATTCGGTCGAGGAGTTCTGGGGCGTCTACGTGGGTCTACCCTTGCGTTTTACACCATGGCGCCGCGTGTATACACCTGCTAATTTCTCCTTCGAGTACAGAATAACATCACTCCCACGTCCGAGCTTGCTCTCAAGTCTGGTGAACACCATTACCTGTCCGAGTACTTGGAATCTCTGCTGATACAAGCCCAGACTACCATCTTTTCAAGCGTGGCGTTCGTCCAGAATGGGAGGACCCACAGAACAAGCACGGTGGTAAGCTCATACTTCGTCAACTAAGTCTCATGCACCGCTCAATCTGACGTGACATTTTAGGTAAATGGTCGTATCAATTCAAAGACAAGAGAAGCGCCCCCATTGATGAGCTCTGGCTTCACGTCATGCTCGCCGCCATCGGCGAGACTCTCGAGACCAACGAAGATGATGGTGAAGTGATGGGTGTGGTGGTCAACGTACGCAAAGGCTTCTACAGAATCGGTCTGTGGACGAAGACCGTCGGCAAAAGTGTACCAGGCGGTGGAGAGGGCGATGTCGCTGGCGGGAAGGGACGCAGCCCGGAGAAGAGTAAGGACGTGCTAATGGGCTTGGGACGCAAGTTCAAGGAGGTGCTGAAATTGAGAGATGCGGAAGTGGTTGAATTCTCGGGGCATACCGAGAGTGCACATTCGGGAAGCACGAGGGCAAAAGCAAAGTTTACGGTTTAAGGTCAGAAGTGTTCTTTTGACGAAAACACTACAGATCATTGCATTGATTGGCTCGGAGCGGGGTGTCTGTGATGCATTCTACTAGCTGACTGGCTTGTATACTAGCGACATGGTGGCTTTAACTACCTTTATGATAGACGGCATCATGCTCATATGACGATATAAGATACCAAGGTGTACACATTAAAGTCATACTGCATTTCTACACGCATCCAATTCCTACTCGTCAAGACCATTTCACCGGTTGTTGAAAAGACAGCTGCGTTCTAATGCACAATAGAGAAGCCGTGACGGCAATGTGTTCTTACTTTGAAAATTGGTATTCTATACCGGCTTGGACATCCATCGACATCGATTATGGATCTATTCCCCATCTCAAGCCTCAAACCATTCTACAAGCACTCCCACTCCAGTATTCTGCACATCTTTTCAACCAAACTCCAACTTCCATCTCGCCAACCCGCTTCCCACTCCCCTCTTTCTTCCCCACCCCTTCAATCGCCTTCCTTGCCATCCTATACCCGCTTATCGAATTCGAGAATTCTTCTTCGAAATTTCACCCAAGACGCGTGAATTCTTTCAAGCAGGGTGTTCCAGGATTTACTCAAGCATTCTTGGTACTTCAGTAGAAACAGTAACTTTTTTTTGGTTTTATACTATATAGCCTCGACGCTATTAAGAGTCCTTACAGCGGGGTTGACTTCTGAGGGAGGTAGATGAGGGTTGCGAGGTCACGACAACATGGACTGTTTACGTGTTTGTTCGGGTTGAGGTGCAGGTGATGAGGTTCTGGGATGAAAAATGGGGGAGAGATGGAGAACGCGTTTCTCAAAGTCTTTGTTGGTGGATGAGTAATTCATGCGTGGTTAGAGGCTTTGTATGATGTCGTACAACTTCGTCGAATTCGCGGAGAGAGCTGGTTCTCCAAGCGCAGAGCAGTTTTGTTTTATTCCACATGTTGCGAGCATTGAGACAGATAGCGCGGGATGAGATTCTGGTGGTTAGTGAGGAAGATGTGATAGCATGGTATCGTGATGAGGCTTGCTGGGTGGAAGTGATGGAAGAAAGTGATGAGGCTTGCTGGGTGGAAGTGATGGAAGAAGGTGATGAGGCTGATGTGTGGAATCTGTAGGGTTTAGCGGAACACATATTGATCAATTATCTATAAAATTTGAGAATGGAGTAGATGGATCGTCGCGAACTCCAGTTCAGATGAATATGAGTGTTCAAAGTGTGTCGTAGTATAATATTTGAGAAGGCCACGATTGATAATTCTGACTTATACGATGAATCATGGAGGTACTTAGCTCATGGCATACCGTTTTGATGGGTATCATTGTTTCGGCAGAGTATATTTTCAAGCATAGAATCTAAGATCAAGCTAACCCATCATCAGATCACTGGCTGCCTCTTGCTACCCTCTATCTTCCTCCTCTTCGCTCTTAGCTTTTCGGCCTCCGTGTCCTTTTTGCTATTGCTGAAAAGCATCTTGTCGACCAGCTTGCGTTTCTTGCGTCCCATCATCATCTTTCTCCGCTCAAGCTCCTCCTCTTCTGCCTTCTTCGCCGCTTTGCTTTTTGCAGCTGCGCCGGTTTTGTGCTTCAGGATCCCCTTGAGGGGTGTGCCATTAGCTCTGGTGGCCTCGGAAAATGTCAAGCCTGCAGCTTCCGCTTCCAATTCACGCTGGTGCATAGTAGCTTCGTCTTCGGGTTCCGAGTCAGCAACATCGTCGAAGCCTGCGAAAGAAGACGTGGCGGAGGTAGCAGATTCGGCAGAGTCAGAGCCAGAGTCAGAGTCGGTTTCAGCAACGTCCATGTCGTTAACATCGACCGTTTCACCATCGATCGGATGCGATTTTGATACCGGAGTAGAGGAACCATCTTCACTTTCTGCTTCAGATTCCTTCTCGTTGGTTTCAACATCTTCGCCGAGCTCCTCAGCCTCGATTGCCTCACCTTCCCTCTCCTGTTCGGCTAGTGGGGCGGTAGGATCATAGACACCCTTGATAGGCTTGACCCACGGGCTGAGATGAGGTGGCAGTGTAGCGCCTGGCGCGTAACGATCTGGTCGCAGAAGCTTGACTTCGTTGATGCAGTCCCAGACCCATTGCGGCTGGACGTAGATACGCCCTGGTACCCGGTGTCCGGGACGGACGGTGTTTGTATCTGGAGCATCTCTATCAAGAAGAGAGGCAGATACTTCTGGCAAAGCTGCAAGTGGAGGACGATCCACAACTTGATGCGTGATGGTGGGATCGGCTTCATTCTCGGAGAAGCGTTTGCAACCAAAGGCACGAACTATGAATTCGATATCTGGCCTCGGAGTTTCTCTTGATATGAAGAAGGTGGAGGATGTGAAAAGGGAAGCAGCCTCATCACTGCTAGCTTGAGGTTGGGGAAGGATATCTGCATCATCTCCAGTGGCCTCGAACGTATCTATCGCATTGTTGACCACATCTTCTTGATTATACTCTTGGGGACCTTCAGCGTCGGCACTGACGTCGGGCATTTCCTCAATTGCAGCGATTTGTTTTTGGATATCGTCATGGGCATGCTCCGAACTTTTATCATTTTCACTCTGTCCGTTGCTGTCTCCATTAGTCTGGGCATTTATCTGCCCTGGTTCCTCAATGCTCTTGCCCTCTAATACAAGCGCACTTAGCTCTCCTCCTTGCTCATCACTTTTTGCATTGAACCTCGGGGGATACACCAAGCCTATTGAGGTGTAGAGCCGGTAGTTGACGAAGCCAAGAAGCGTAGTGTAGAATTCAACGAAGGTTCCCATGATCCTGTAGTCTACGTCGCCTGTCACTCTCTGCACGAATTTGTATGGTACAAGCCATAATATGTCCTGCCCTTGCACGGTGGCCTGGTAGTATATGCCTTTGATCGAAAGGAACGATTTGCGTAAAGAGTTTGTAGCGATTAGGTAACGCTGAAACTCGAGGCACAGTCTCTGGCAAAGCGCAATGGTCTTCGGGGGTACGGTTGAGGTAGAAGGCAGATTCGCGAACAATGAAAGCAGTGACAGGGCATCGTCAAGATCTCTCAGCGCGTCGACAAAGGCCTGAATGACAAATTGTTTAGTAAACAACAAGTACGAAGAAGCTCCTCTCCTCACCGGATATCTCTCCTTCACAATATGATCCAGACTCAGCTTCGAGGCGCCTTTTTTCTCCAGCCGAGCTGCATCGCCCACTTCGCCTCGACCCAGCGATCGTGCGATCTTTTTAGCTAATGCTTTGTGGTCACGGAATTTTGCAAGCAATGGTTCATGAAGAAGGTATTGGCTAGAAGCGGATTAGTTTTTCCGAGAAGATCCTCCGATCTCACGATGCCGTGAGCCTACATGTCTTTCGTATAGTAAAAAGTGGTTAGATGAGTTGAGCTCTTGCTTGCTTTTCGTTTGTTTCTCGGCTCTCGAGGATAAATGCCTGAAGCGGTGATGCTCAGCTTAATGTCTTATCCTCACTATGTTGCTTGCTTACCTTTGAAGATGCATAATCGTCGAAAGTCCGGGAGAGAAATCTGGAGCTTCCTAACAGCTTGCGTTCGTGTGATAAAATTCTTAGCCTGGCCAGAGGTGCCTTTCCTCTTGATCTTTCCCATGCTTAATTTTCAATAGGTCATGTGTGGTGTTTCCCGTCTCTTAGCAATAGGTAGCAATTGAGGTTTAACAAGATCTTTTGCCCGTCGAGCCTGTGTGTGACGATTTAATACTAGCGCCTGGAACTGATAGGTGCAACTAGAGCCGACGCTCGGGTAACGTTTCCTTTGTGACATAATGACAGCGAAAGTAACCCCGCTAGTAAAGGTATAGTAATGATTCTAGTCTCTATATGATACGCTTGATTTAGTACTTTATTTTTAGTACATTTACTTCGTACGGATGTACCAGCGGACTTTCGCACACGGCAATAATTATTGATAAAGATTGTGAGAATCGAAGCTTTCTCCCACATCGGTGCCGTCCTACTCGACCTTCACATGGGCTTCGAAATTTGTACTCCTCTGCCATGCAAATCAACAGTGTCGTCAGAGGGTGAGATACCATGTCGAGGATGCTTGATATTGGTCAGGTTGTGGATGACGCGATCCAAAGAATTCGGACAAGACATGGAAACACGTGATAGAGACGAGCGTACTCCGCAATGAAGTCGTAGGCAGCAATGTCAGTCAGTGGCGTGCAGCCTTACGGTGCTTGGATCAATGAATTGATGTGGGACATACAACCGGCAGCTGAATCAGTACGTCAGTATTTGTCTATGCACCCGAACAAAAGCTTTCGGAAAAGAAAGATGTTTCATGTGTTTGACTGGGCTGATCAATTGGCGATATACCTACCGGGTACTTGGTATCTATAGAGGGGTTCATGCCGAACTAGTGGTCGCTACTGATACGTACCTTTTCTTACGGCATGCTTGAATTCCAGATGGACAATAACACCGTCAAATATTCTCATGACGAATCCCATGTATCAATCTTTTTTTTTCGCTGGCATTGGAGGTTGGCTACAACACTATGCACTTGGACCTCATGCATGAAGCTGGGTACGAGGCTCGATAAAACACGTATCGTCTAGACTCACGACCAGCAAGATGGAACCAGTCTCTATCTTGGGAGCCGCAGCATCCGCTGCCACTGTTGTTCAGTTGTGCACAACGGGTTTGCAATCGCTGACGCGATTGCAACATAAGTTCAGCAATGCCGATCTAACTGTCCGGCTTCTCATTACCCATCTATCAACTCTGAGAACCGCACTCGGCCAGATTTGCGAGTGGGTAGAAAAACATGCCAAGCTTTCTCTCAAAAACGTTCTACCAGATCTTACCGCATCCCTCGATGGCTGCAAATTCTTGATCGAGACCCTGAATGACCGTCTTGATAGCCTTGCATATGATGACATTAAAGGCTTTGGCATGCTGAAGAAGACTCGAATGATCTGGGCAGAAAAGGAAAGGCAGAGTTTTTCGACGTTGTTGGGGCACAATATTGCTGCCCTCCAGCTCCTTCTCACCGCTATGCAATGGTACAATGAGGTTGTGACTTCCATCTAGCCAGAATCGCTCTGACTCTTGCATAGTCAATCTCAATCCGAACAGACTATCCTGCTGCAGGACTTGGGCAATCGCGAGATCATCGTAAAAGCACGAGATGACACGTCCTCCTTGCTATGGTTGCGGGACGACGAATCACATGACACTCGAAGGAGTACATGTACAGAAAATTCGGATCTTTTGGATTCTTCATTCAGCTTCGATCGTGAAATTTTCAGTTCAAAAGCATATATATCAACTATGCAATCAAATATGAAGCGTGTCGTTAGAGAAGCACATAGCAAAGCTCAGGCAAAACGTCCCACACGTGATACTCTCGATGGTGTGTTGCAAAGTGACGAAGATACGCAGAAGATCACTGGAGATACTAGTGGATATCTGGAATCAATTGACGACCTTCAAATCCCGACACCACCTGAATCTGTGGCGGTGGAGGCGCAATCCTTTGCTGGAAGTTCACGTGAATCTGTCACCCGTGTACACGGCAAAGATGGGCTAATTCGGGGCTCGAATTCCCTCGAGGAAGCATATTCAGCATCCTCGGGCCAAGCTTTGGTGGATTATGAGCCGGGAAAATTCAGTCCAAGAATCATGAGTCAGGCTAGCCGACGAGTGTTACGTATGCCTAGCTTGCTGAAATCTCGGAGTTTCATATCCTCGCAGTCGTCCGTGGACACGGACGTGGAGATTCGTAGGTCGATCACGCGCGATGAAGAGAAGCTTCTCTTCGTCGGTAATGCAAAAGGAAGCGGGTCTACCATACTGAGGTCAATCCAACTAGCCTTTGGAGGGATATGCGACACTACAAACAGTGAAATCGACAGCGTCCAAGAGGTTTTAATTTCCAGAAAATACGCAGGCGTACGCTACAATTATCGGATCTACGACGTCATCGGCTTGCATTCAAGAGAAAATGAATGGATTCGTGCATCCGACGAAATGTCAGCCCTCATCTACGTGGTGGATCTATCAGCATACAACTGCCAACCTTCTGATCACCAGCCCATGTCTCGCATTCACGATGATCTGGCTCTATTTCAGCAGATCTGTTCTTCGAAGTGGCTTGCAATGACGCCAATCTTGTTGCTTCTGAGCAGTATCGACGTTCTCGCCTGGAAGTCAACGCTATATCCACTGGTCGACCATTTTCCAGAGTTTGCGGGTAGTTCAGACGACCTAGAAGCTGCAAAATCGTTCTTTAGACAAAAGTTTCTGAGTCTAAATAAAAAATATGACATGAGCATCCGTGTAGCTTTTACTGACAGCGTGACTACGGTGAAGCTGGGAAAGCTGGTGGTGACTAATATTGATAAGATGCTCACTGAGCGAAAAGTTTTGGCTTTCGGAGCACGATGACAAGTGTGTGAAGAACTGATATCAGGGTGGGACTAGAGAAAGAGTATAAGTCCCAGATTCGAGGCTGCCATTGCGCTATTTCAAGATAACTTCAAACTTCCCGAATAGCGTCCGACATACCACTTAGCGAAGCTCGAGGAATTTGCGGTAATCTCATATTCTCCCCAACACCTCTGTGTTCCCATTCGGAATCAAGAGTCCGATGAACAAGTCCTTTTCTCCAAATTTTTGCAGGGTATCTGAGGTGTTTCCGCTGCGCCGGGGGCCTTGCACTTTCTACAAAAAGTGATCGAAAAGCCGACATTGAAACCATGATGACTGCTATACTGGACTCTTGCTGTTGCCAGAAGGCTAGCCATACAATGTCGACACTGCCATCTGCTAATTTGACGCCTGCCATCCTGACAATGGCTACAATAACCATCACAAGAGAAAGGCAGAGCCAAAGCCCTAGGCCAATCTTTTGAGTCCTGTTGATGTGAACTTGCCGTAGTATTGCAATCGGAAACGACAGCACTATGAAGTCCGTCACAACGTCCATAGCTGTGGTGATGGCAGTGTCTCGTATGACTCGATAATTGCCGGAGGGCCCAGAGCACGCTGAAACGGGAAACAAGGTTAGCGGGCTCTTTTGACATCGTTTTGTGCTACTTACCCAATATCTCCTCCAACTGGAAATAAGGGCAGGTCAACCAATCGGCAACCTCCGAAGCAGCTAGAGCAACCACCATAAGTATCAACGCGCACCACCACCATATGTACAGGTTTCTCCACCGAATGATTAGGCGGCGAAAGAAGAATAGGAAGGCCAGCTTTACTGGGAATATTACACCCCACGTGAGAGACTGAGCCACATTATCCAGCTTCGACGTTCTCGGAATTTGGTCAAATAATTCGGCTAGCTCGCCAAGGCTAGCATTATGAAGAATTGCTGCGAGTGCATTATATTGATTGCTTAGATCTGTATAGGTAAGGGCCGTGGTAGCGCACAAGCAGACAATGGCGAGAGACAGCAGAATGTCCTCGGTGAGGAACTGTTTCATGACACGTATGCGAACATAGGTGCGAATGATATATGTGATGATGGCTAGCCCAAACAAGGCTCCAGTGGCTCCCTTGTCGTGTTCATGAGCATGTCCACAACGTACGTGAGGGAAGAACAGAGCTTACTCGGTTTGCAGTGATTGATATGCGCGAAGTTTGGTCCGATGAAGACATTATACTGGGTCTTCGCAAGCTGTAAGATGGTGGAGAGTGAGGCTGCTGAGTTTAATATAGCAGGAGAGAGAACCCCTTCGATGCTGCCAACGAGGACTTGTTAAGGATTGCCTCTTAGCAGCAGCCCATAGACATGCAAGCCCGATTTCCAATCCGCATGCCAATTTTCATTGGACTGGCACATTGACTAACAGGTAAGTAAGTCAGCGGTACCTTCCTCGAATAATCTTCATCCTTACTGGTACGGCACGTTCTGCGGAATACTAAATCGATGTACGCCAGTCAATATTTGAAAGTCAGCCCGATATACAGTAGGCAGGGACGATTTGGACCAGCACATAGAGGATTTCATTGGTCCAATTGTCTTTGTCCCCAGGCGGGAGCTGCAAAATGAGAAAAAGTAGCTGCGTATTTTGGTACCTCTAGACCACAGCTACGCCTCGTCATAGCATTGAGCAATCTCACAACTGTGATGTTAGTATACTAACGAATCCATGGCAAAGCCCCCCACCCCCCCAAATTAAGGCAGATCAAGGCACATCATACTGTTTACCTTGCATGATGTACTCCGTAATCCGTGCCGGATCCTTGCGCCGTTCCGGGCACTTATGACTAGCCCGCCTATAGCATGAGGCTTCAATTGGCAACTTCCTGCAAAGCTGAAGAAGTTCCAGCCTTGCCTCCGTCGGGCATGAGACTGTTCTGAGTCTCGGCAACTAAAAACCTAGTACATACCTTTTCAGCTTCTGTCTCATGCCTGTGCAGAAACCATCTTTTCAAAATTGCTTCGTGGCCACATCCAAAGTCGAAACTACCCCCTAGGAAGAACATATCACCATTGATTGTCATGAACTACATTATTAAAAGTCGTCGATCTTCGATTTAGAGAGCTCCCCCTAAAGTCCACCGGAAGATGATTTTTCTTCTATTTATTCTCTATAGCGCTGAGCCGGGAGTACAATATACCGTAGGATTAGCGGGGTGTAACAGTGTTAGGTAGAACTATGGTTTTATTTAGTATAAATTACCGGTTACCGGTTACCGGTAACAAGCCTAATTCTCTCCCGAAAAAGTGGGTTTCATGCCGGCGCTAAAACTTCTGTTCCAGCAGGGATCTGCAGTCGAAGGCAGTGGAAACATCAACCAGAATGCTGGAATTTCGATATCTTCAGCCGCTTCTTGGCTTGTGCAAAGAACACGGACACTCAGTGGTAGAGACTGCTTGCCATGTTGCTTACTTGTTCTATTTACATGTTCTATAACCGCCCGAACCAGGACGTTTGTACCTGCTAAGTACCTGTGATGAATGGAGTCGAAGGCTACACATGCACAATAGCGACTTGCAGCTGCCAGGCGATATGCCTCATGCATGCTCCCAGTCATAGCCCCACCTTGATCCTTTACCGTATTGAACCTATATTTGTGATTGCCTTCAGCGCCAGACCTGTAGTGCAGGTCTTCATCTGGGCAACGTTTCTCAATGAGCGCCACTTTTGTTTGATTCCTGACACTTCAAGATCTTTCAGCAACGGATAATTGAACTAGACTTCAAAAGAAGATGCTGGTTCTTCTCCTTGGCCTTGCTCTTGCCGCTGTCTGTTATCTCGACTACCTTTGCAGACCCACTCATGCCGAAAACGAGCCTCCTTTGGTTTCCTCAAAAATTCCTTATGTTGGGCACATTATAGGACTATTGAAACATGGATCTCGGTACTATCAACTTATAAGGTATTTAGTGCACATACTCTTCGAAGAGAGGTAGTATTGCTGAATATATACTGAAACACAAGCTGGCAGCACTGAATGTCAGCTCCCCATCTACACTTTACGAATGCTAAATAGCAAGGTCTACGTGGTCACTTCTGTCGACTTGGTGAATGCTATCAATCGCAACTCAAGAGTCCTGGCCTTCAATCCCTTTATCGCTCAACTGGGGAAACGCATAACTGGCCACGACGAAGCTACCAGCCAGATTGTACAGCACAATATCAATGGCGAGGACGGTCCGGGTTATGTCACTGATATTCACGACGGAACTGTCACAAGCCTAGCCCCAGGAATAGGCCTTGAGAGCATGGCCGAAAGCATGCTACAAGAGGCTTACACGTATCTCGGAGCACTCGAGAAGGGCGACCTTATTGACCTTTTTGCTTGGACAAGGCAGATGGTGACATTGTGCAGCACTCGAGCCATATATGGTAAACACAATCCTTTCAATCAGGATAAGCGACTTGTAAAGGCGTTCTGGTATGTCACGGGATCCCAGCTTTTCTGAAAGCAAGTATCAAAAGCTAACTTCAATCCGAGGGATTTTGACCAAGACCTCAACACTCTCATCGTTGATCTTGCGCCTGGCTTCTTCGCACCAAAGGCCGCCAATGCTCGCTCGGAACTTGGTCTTGCCTTCCAGGAATACTTCGAGCAGTACGATCCAAAGCAGGCCGAGAGTGCCGCGTTGACCGAATCAAGATATGCTACTAACTCGCAGTACGGCTTGACCTCATGGAACCAAGGACGTCTTGAAGTTGGGGTACTGCTGGGCATTCTCGCTAACACCATTCCAGCCGTCTTCTATACACTCATCCATGTCCTATCAGATGCAAATTTACTTCGAGATATCCGTGAAGAGATCGAGAGAAGTTCATTACAATACAATACGGACGAAAGGACGTGGTATCTCAAAATTATTAGTATGCGGGAGAGGTGCCCGTTGCTCCACTCTACATTCCAAGAGATGCTCCGCGTCCACGCACAAGGCTCTAGTGTCCGCTATGTCCGCGAGGATATCTTGTTGCAAGATCAATACCTCTTGAAAAAAGGCATGGTCGTACAAATGCCTATGGCGGTCATGCATTCTGATCCTTTATCATGGAGCGCTAACGTCAATGAGTTCCAGCCACGGAGGTTCATGAAAATGCCAAACAGCGCCGCGGGAAAGGAGTTCAAGGCTAACGCGACCGCTTACCGTCCGTTCGGAGGTGGAGCCTCGCTTTGCCCAGGACGACATTTCGTCACTCTGGAAGCTATGGCACTGACTGCGTCCTTTGTTCTTAGATTCGATGTTATTCCCGTTGATGACGCGGAGTGGAAGATTCCTGCGCAGAAGCAGGAGAGTATGGCTACTAATGTTTTCCCACCGGAGAACGACATAAGGCTTATGGTCAGGGATAGGCAAGGCTATGAGGGTGTGAGCTGGGATTTTGTGATGGCTTAGATGTTGGGTTGTACCGTTTTTGGCTATCGGTAGCGAAGACTAGTGAAATCTGAAAGACGGTCCTAACAAAGCCTAAATTCCCTCTTCTCAATGCGTGAAATCATGTACTGGTCATGGATCTTACAATCCCAGATTTCCGTGAATAGGGAGACAGCGCCAAGCCGCAGCAAATGTTCATTGTCCAAAGTGACACCAAAAGACTATCAAGAGTTCATGGTCCTCTGGTTAATGAGTCTAATATTCTGGATCTGGGCATGCAGGGTTGATTGATTATTTCATTGAAGCATTTTCTGGCAGTAAGTAGAAAGGATAATCTGTTCCAGTTTTACCACAGAAACATGAGCGAGGAAGAACTATGCCCTCGCTTGGCAGTAGTCGTGGTCAAGAAATGGGGAAGAAAGAAAGTGTACTAGAGAGCTATGTGGGCAAAGGCAAACAGTTATATTTCAAACATGGTTCGTCTTACACCTTTTCAAGATAATAACGCAACGGATTTACGTTGAACAAGGTAATGCACCTAAGGATGCGCCCGCTGGAGCTGCCTAAGGTGGCAATAGTTGTGTGACACATAGCCGTGCCTCACTATGATTAAAAGATGGTTTGTCTCGCTATAAAGCTCGTCCCCTTCTTCATCCTCCTCGGACCTTTTATCGCAACCAAACATACCCCCTTGCTCAGGAGTCCATCGAACACGGCAAGCAGCCTCGCCGTTGTATATATTAGCCTCTCATCGACGCTGACATATAGCAGGCTCCCGTCGCTGGCATGACGTTCCCAAATTCCTCCTTCGTCCCTTGTGACAATCTTTAAACATCCCTTTTCCCCTCCTGGCCATCAAGACAGGAACAATCCTTCACTACCTAATGAATGGGATTTTGGCTGGGGTCCTCATCATCCGAAAATAACGTCGCTTGATCAGGGGACTCGGACAACAGGATTCGAATCCCTAAGGCCTGTCAACGACTCCGTAGCTGCACATGTTGAAGATGCGGAAGCCTGGATGTCTGGAGGACCTTGTCCAGATATAGACTGTGACGCTAGTTCAAATCGACCTACTGCCAATGCGACATTCAACGCGTACTGGCGTGGTGATAAAAGCTCCAAGGACAGAGCAATAAGAGCTGTCACTTATGTAAAAGTTTCGTACGGAAGTGGGCATTCTCAAAGGTCTGAATTGTCAAGTAACTCGTTGTCATCATATGATTAGATACCTGGGCCATTGAACCCACTAGAATCAGGCAACGACCTTCTCCTCACCCAAGCAGTCAACAGTGATGTGCAACGGTATTTACACGCCTAGGGAGGATCCTTTAAGGTTTTTTCTACGACCGAAGTATCATATTGCAAGAGCTTGCTACTCCCGGTCGGCAGAATTGCGCCTCCGCCGTGATGCTCCTGACAACGAAAACATGCCTTGCAGAGAACGAGGATGATTTCTCGTCGTTTCACACCGTTCTGGAGGTCTTCTACTCCATCCCCATACCAGACATCATCTGGATGCGTGACAGCAACGCTGCATACACACATCCATATGCTTGTCTGAGGACTCGTGGATTTGGGAAACAATTGTTCCAATTCTGCTATTCAGCAAAGGGATTGCGTTGGAACCAACTATGATTGAGCAAATCAGACGCTCGTGGACGATCCGAAGGACGATATTGCATCATCAATTGAAGAAGCGTAGCGAGGGTATCGAGTTCTGCTTTGAAGAAATGGTTTTTCTTGTCCTCCTCGAAGTAGGTCTCATGCAGCCAATCACGTAGAGTAACTCGGTCATATTCGTCAGGCTCCTCTATAATTCAAAATCAGACATCTGGTTTCGAATTGCAAAATACAAAGAACCATAGGCTGTCGTTGATAGCCCCACCGCAAACTTATTGCCAGAAAGTTGTAAAGAGCGAAGTCGACATATACGTACCGGTAGTTTCCTCAGAAGGAAGGCACTCTTTCCATTCTTCAGGTAGATCTCCGAACATTGAAATCCATTCCCATATAAGATCTTTTATGTTCGGCCATAGATTATCGAAAGGAGGGTATCCGACAACCAGCGCGAATATCTTCACCGTTTCTTAGTAGGAGTCTTAACATGATCAGCAGAAGGTGGAATACAGTACAGCCTAAGCTCCATATGTCAATCTGCTGGTCCCATTGAGATGTTAAGATAACTTCAGGGGCTCGGAAGACCAATGGACAGTGAATTTGACGTCGCTGTCCTACTAGAATTGCTTCGCCAAAATCGATAAGCTTCACCTGCCAGCTCTTGAGATCTTGTGCCGTGAAACGACATGATGCGGGGAAGACGAGGTAGTTGGGGATGTGCGCAGTCAAAGAATGCCCGTATGATGCTACAACGTCACTGGTTTTAGGCTTGCCTAATGAGCCTAGAAGATCTGTATCGAGTTGAGGTGAAGTGTGCGCGAAGACGATGTTACCAGGATGTAGGTTTGACGGTGTGCACTAATCAGTATGAAAAGACTGAGCAAAACGGCCTCGACAGTAGCTGAATCACAACTTGCCTCCATGTGTGATACCGCTGTCATGGATATAAGCGAGTGCTTGTGTAGTCTGCCTTGAAACCTCCCAAGCGACCATGCCAGGCAATCTATGACTCGGGTATGACTCGCCCTTGACTAGAACGCTTGGTCCAAGTGGCTCAAAGACGAGACACGAGTGAGTACCATTTGGGCCCTCGTGTTCAAACCGATCCAACAGTTGTATCATATGTTTCCTGCCGGGATGGCTGGCCGGTCCCTGCGACAAGTGCTCGAGGATTCGGGCCTCCTGGCTACTATGCCACACTTCAGAGACCAAAATCTTTATGGCAACGTGCCGGGATAGACTAATCTAAAGTAAGCTTCTATCGTTCTGTAGAAACTCAGTATATTCTCACAGGAAGTCTCTTGCCAGCCAAACAGTTGCATAACCTCCCCAGCCTAATTTATGTATGACTTTGTACCTCCCGTCCTTGAATGTGTCTCCCAAATGTGTTGGATGGTATCCGCCTTTCCGATATCGTGCCAGCGGTTCGGCATCCACTTCGCAAGAGAGAGCTCCAGCCTTTGCTTCATAATCTTTTGGGTGATGCTTAGAAGTCATCGACTTCCGAGTCCAGGTCGGTATCAAAGTCGATCTGGATTGCAGTATTCGTCTTGATGGTAGCACGCGCCACTTCGAAAGAGACAAAGACAACATACGACCGTCGGCTATCAAAGCGTGGTGAGGAATGCAGACTTAAAGTACAAACTAGGATTCATTTGTCTCAAAGTCTCAGACTCCGAAACATTAACCTTTTGTCTGCGGTTTATCCTGTGCACAACAGCTTCGTCCACTTGCCTGCCGTCTTGGACCTCATCATTATGTGCTGTATTCCGTGCCAGGCATGAAGAATTCGCTCCATGAATTACACTAGCCACTACGTAATACGTTTTAAACTCCATGAAGTGGTCATTCTCTATCATTTATACATGCTGCTCTCAATGTATCGAAAGTAGTCTTACCCATATTAGGTAAGGTACCTTTTCATCCGGAGATTACCCGACGCTCCTAGTTTCAGCCTTTCCAGGCCGATAATATACCAATTCTCGCCATTCAACTGGGAGATACCCTGGCTCCGTCGACAGTGTCCGCCACTGAGATGCCATGTTCCACTGTAAAAGGTCTGCAGATCGAAGACCAAATCTTTTGTGATGGGCTACTTGAATACTCATATTGTTGATCAAGGGTGTCGTCTTTTCTTCAGCAGGATTTCTGCCTGAATTTGCACAGCCTTGCCTTGTTCTCTTTCAACCCTGTCTATCGTTGTCCAAAGTCAGATGGACTACCTCTTGGAAAAAGGACTGAGATAAAACATATATATTACTGCTGTAGTCTGGTTATCCAATACAAGTCAGCTTCTTGGCACAAATTACAAATTGCGTCGGTACCTTCTGGCACTCTCTCATTCACAAAGCAGCGGCGGAAGGTGCCAAGAAACGAGGATGGTAAAATGGGACGAGTTCGCGGCCCTCGTTGCCCTTGTCGCAATCCCAATCATGCTCTCACCGAGTGCGATCCAATTGATTAAAGCTATAGTGACCAAGCTTTACACGATCTTGTATCCTACTACCGCTCGTTGTGCGCGTCTTCAATGGTCGGATGTTCCGGAAGGACGCTTGATCAATTGCGAGGATTGTGGTTCAGAGCAAGATGATGGGCTACAGATTCATAGACCAACGAGCAGCTTGACCTTGGAGTTTGTATTTGAGCGTGCATGGGTATCTCCATCACGACGAGACGTTACCGTCAAGAAGCCCAAGCAACTTGACTTGAACAGACGCTACGTACGCATGGACACGAAAACAATACAGGCCTATATCCTCCTTTTGGAAACCCCAGAGGCTGTTGACCTGCGAATTGTGGACGGTGTTCTGACTGCACACCTTACGAGCGAACGAGGTGGAATTCCTGATCTCTGTGGCTTGACAAAGAAGGCAGTCGATCTTATACTTCAAGGCTATCCTCCGTTCTATCGAGAAAGTTTGCAAGTCCTTGAAGAAAGTTCAACTTCGTCCCAAAGATCGCTGCGTTCCCCAAATCACGTGACTCCTATTCCTTCGCCGATTCAGAGTCAGAGCGATATTTACCGTGGAGGATGGATTCTTGCTGTGGGCCTGTTCAATTACCCTTTTCAATCGTGCGGGATCGCGCACAAGATGGAAGAAATCAAATACCAGGATTTGCATGGTTATCTTATTGGAGATTTGGTTCCACGACAGAAAGCAGTACAGAGGGTTCGGCATGTCCTCGAAATGATACAGGAAGCATTCCCGGAACAAGAAGAGACTATTGTAGGAGCGCTAGAGTTCATCAACGTCTTCTTCCCAAATGGGAAAAATCCAAGCGTGATTCACAGAAGCCAAGATCTGCCTCCTTCGGAACTTGCAATTGGATTGCCAAGGCCGTATGACTTTCCGAAATCGGCGCGCCGCTCATATATTCACAAGTCAAAGTTATTCTCGGTTGACGCAGACTTCTACGATCTAAGGCCTGGAAGAGGTCTCTCAGCGGAGTCCTGCACTAGAGTAATGAACATCTTCAATCGCTTCGATCCTTTGACTTCCGATGAGGTGAATTTCTTGAGGCCGATTCTGCTTCCTGTGCTCAGGGCCGCTGGTAGAGGCATCTTCGTTGTCATGACCGATAAGGATCTCCGCCGTACTCGAACTCCAGACATACCTGAACTCAGCAGGGACAGACATATATACGCTTACCAGTGCAAAGAAGACGAAAATCATCATTGCAATTGCGAAATTGATTAGCTAGGATCGCGGTGACGTAATGCCTAATTACCTTGAAAGCTACGAAAGTGTCTTCGTCGAGGAGAAAAGCAACCTCTGAGATTAGGTGCAACAGGTTTCTCCCGAAGCATCATTCGACTTGAAAAGCGGGATGTATCTCATCAATTAGGCGTCAGGTTAAGCAGAGCTTCAGATTACTAACAGTGTAAGTAATGTCTTATTAAGCGTATCATGTCGAAACATGTAAAGACGGTAGCGACATGCCTAATGGAACGGAGAAGCGGGATCGAAATACTGACTTACAAATTGACATGTGGGTCTGACACCGTCTGCTAGAATTTCAGCAGGTGCAGCAGCGAACAGAATCCATCTTTATCTCTAGCATTCAATGCTTCCGTGTAATACAAAACTCACGCGATATGAGATATACCCAGCGAGCCTGTAAGGATGCAGCGAGAAAGGAGAAGAGACAGAGGCTTATTATCAGTACAAGGATTAAAGTTTCCGTGATGAGCCATCATGTCGCGCCTGGAAGACAAAGAGGCAGTCGAACCAAAGACACAGCCAGCATCCAATACACGATTTTCCTCAAGGACACACACCCTTTCGATGGCCGAGCCACCATTTTGTGGTACTCTTCTGCTTCGTAGCATTCACTAACTTTTGGACCTCGAGATCTTTTGGAGCCTCTAAATCTAGGACACCAAGTAAAGCTTCATTGTGGTTTCTTTCCCAATGCCGGTCATTGAACGGCAGACTTGGAGTGACCACAGTTCAACGGATCTCGCAATGAGTCCTTGGGCGGAAAAACCCACATGGACCACTTGGCATGCATTGAAAGAATTGAAAATCTTCGAAGCGAAATGAAAGTAGACCCGTTCCCATAGAAAGTCATCATTTCTGGGACTACCTGAATGCACATAACTACAGCACTAGTTCAAGATAAGCTCTCTGTATTGCTACATTCAAAGACGTGCTTGTATCGAACCAAATGCAATTACCAATTATAAGATCTCGTGCTTAGTAGAGAGGCCTATAGACAAGGCTGCATATTGGAGAGGGGGCTTCCTCACCACAGTACTTCTGACTTGGTGGGGCTCAGGCTGTCATGGCTTGTTCGTTCGATGAAGTTTAGGAACTAACGACCAGCCCGCATTCGCCTCCGACACCTTCTACATCCCCATCACCAGCATCTCCTTCAGCCACAGCGCCCTCATCCATGACCCCGCTTCCTATTCTAATACCGCCCTTCTCGCCCCAAGATCGTACCTTCCATCCGTTGGGCTGACTAGCATCCTTCACGTACTCCGTTGTTGGGAAGTAGTGCTCGTTCTTCTTCATTGTAGCTACCCACGGCACATTGTCGAAGGTGCAAACCTTCAACCGGAAGTAGGTATTGTCGGCAATGGCATTGACAGCGGACAAAAACTCAGAGAGAGTGGGGGTAGGCAAGTCGTTGACTGCAGTAATGAAATTTGTAGGAGCGAGGCCGTACTGGTAGGACGGAGAGCCACGTGTACGAGCTGAGACGTAGACTTCGCTGTGTAATTTACTGATTTGTTGACGCACAGCGTGATGTGGTCGGTGGAGCACAGCGCCACAGAAGATGACAGCGCGGTCAGTCTCAAGATCTTCCGTAGGAATAGTTGGGACTTTGAGCGTTATCTCTTCGCCGCCTCGCACTATCAAGGCGTCGAGATACTCATTATCGTACATGATATCCAATTCTGACACACGAGTTATTAGTTTACCATTAAGAGTAAGTATAATATCGCCTTCCTGCAGCGATTGAGAGTCGTGGCCCGCTGGAGGGGCACAATCGATCTTACGGACCATGAACAATTGGTGGCGTGAGGGATTTGAAGCAGCAACCTTGGCAATCCATTCTTCGGAGACGCCCATGATGCGGACTTGCGACATAGATATGGTGTTAGTCTCGACATTAAGGATACGGAGCTTGGGTGTGATGTTCTCTTGGACCAGGTCAACGACTGGAAAGAGCGTTGGGGTAGCGACACCAAGGTGGTATTCGACATCCTTGGAAGTGTGAGCCGTTCTTTCGCCTAGATAGCTCAGCCACAGTGCTTCCACAGTACCGTCTTCAGCAACGAGGACACCGCTAGCACATTGACCACTCAGGCTAGTATCGACAGTGATGGCGTCGAGGTTGATCGCTCGGTAACGAGGTGCAGAGAGATTGGAGGGAATCGCTACTGTGGTGATATCCGTGACAGTAGTAGGAGTCATGGCCACTCGTAGATTTTGGTTCCAGCCGAAGAAGATGGTGGAAGCGCCTTGTTTGATTGGCTCCCTCGCAAGCTTTGCGCTCTTGACAGGGGCGTCTACCAACGCAGGGTCGTATTGAATTATGGCGTAATTGGCTAGAGGATGTAAAAAGCGGACCTTGCCATCGACGATGATGGAGTCTGCCACCGTTATCGATAGATCGCAAAGGTCGTAAGGAACGATAGATCTGGACACCACAACCAAGCCTTTTTCAGCGTTGATGACTAGCCCGAATCCAATCTTTCTCGTTCGGGGAAAGCCGTCAAGCTTCAGCGGCATGGTGCAAGAGACGCGGACAAAGCTTCTGATAACGTCGGCCGCAGCAGGATGCCCAACAGTGTCGAGCTTAACGAAGTCCGCTTTTCGTCGCTTCGATGGTGCTGGCGGCGAGGGCTCTCCCAGATCGCTGAAGTCCCAAAGTCCAGTCTTATCATTTCGTATGGCCATCCTCATCTTGCTTGTCCAATGGCGGTCGATGTATATGATGCTGGTGTTCAGGGTATGAAGGTCCGTTAGATGCTTGTAAGTGACAACCACGCGCGCTCGGTCCGGGATATCCTTCATTACTTCAATGAAAGCTTCAAGATTCGGTGTTTTTTTCTGATCTATTGATTCGATGATCCAGCCTGACTCCGTGCTGTCGAAGCGGAAGGATCCAGCGGCTTCACAGATATAGACGCCCTTTACTGGAATGGCGTAGAGCCGGGCTTGCTGGTAGGACAGATCATGAAAAGAGGCTCCGGCCACGGTGACAAACCGGTCAGGCGTAATGGCATGCAGGTCTCCAACTTCCAGCTCAACTTCCACGTCTTGGCCTCCACGCTGTACCAGGATCTTGACTTTCTTCCCCACGCTCGAGTCCAATATGTCATCGAGGCGGACAAATTGGGTCAAGATCTCTCCATTGACTTTGACAAGAACGTCACCCTCTGCAAGCTTTTTATCCGCAGGTCCTTCTGGAAGGACGATGTCTGCAACCAGCAAACCAGTCTCATTTGGGAATCCTTTCCTTATAGAGGCTTCATGTTCCGCGGTAAGACCCAACCTCCTACATTCATCAAAAGGCTTGATAAGCCATTGTGTTTGTATCGTTCCCCGTGCTATTGGCAGTCCCCTTCGTATACACTCCAAGGCTCGCGAAGGTCGATCCAGTGGTAAGAAGTAATCCGTTGCTGCGCCATCCGCTCTACCTCCAGCCTGAAGTGCAACGGCGTATCCATCAATATTGACCACCGGACTACCCGAGCTTCCTCCACTCGCGGCAGCTGCAGCTTGGATATAGTTTGTGTTGAAATCACTGTAGCCTTCTCCGTATTCTGGTGCGTTCCTGTCCAGCCTGCTGATGACGCCTGAGAGAATACTGAGCTTTTCGCCCGCATCATTTCCAACCACTCGTATCTCAGATCCTACTTTGGCCAAGTCGGGGCGCAGTACCAATTCTGAGAGGGGCATGTACTTGATTTTTTTGGGGTCAAAGCGGAGGATTCCAAAATCGTGTACGGGGTCGCGATAAACAGGGTAGACATCGCACTGTCGGTAAACTAATTAGTGTTGTTTCCAGATGAAGTCTGGTGATTGGCAACACACCTCTTCATGGTTATCAAAAATACAGTATCCCCAGAAGGGTCCAGATCCGACAACATGGCGATTCGTCAATATATAGCCCCGTGCTGCATCCACTACGAAGCCTGTTGCTTCACTAGATAATGCAGAACTTGTATCAAAGGAGCAGGTCTGGCAGAAGTGTATGGAGACGACATTTCGTACCACTTTTTCAATGGTGGCTTGCCATTCTGCGGTGTCGGCAGTTGCTACTTGTGGCTCAACCATTCCGTCAGCTACACTGTCGCTGCCGTACATGTATTGACTGTCGTCGCTGTCTATTGTTTCGGACCTTTGAGGTCTCAAAAGTTTCGCAGGTCGGTCGTGGCTATTGACAGGGCTTCCTTTTCGCTTTTGTCTAGGATGTCCGTTGGGTTCCATTTTTGTGTGGAAGCTCCTTGCAACTCCCTTATAAGTATTTTTTTTGGACAGTGGTACCTGCAGGTGGCAAGTGCTGGTGAATGGCAGGACTGTGTTGCACAACAGTGAAGACGGAGATGTGTGATATAAAGCAGGGCAAGAACGATGCACCAAGGGATTGATATATATCGTAGATGAGAACGGGCGTTGCAGCAAGGCTGACACTCTTTTGGACACACTGAATTTGGCCCTTACACGGGCGACAACAGGCATCAGCTCCTGAAAATATTATACAAAAGGAGTTCCATGCTGCACATATTCTGCGACTTCGAGCTTAATACAAGCTAGGATAACCCCTGCAAAGCGGCTCACGGCGGCGGGTAAACCCTAATCACAAGTCCTAATCGAGTGACTTTATCGCTCACCGCAAGATTCACGACTCCTGCTTACTCATACGTATCTGCACCACGAACGCTTTCAGAGAAGTAAGTGAAATTTTTTGTCGTCAGCAAAAGGTCTGACTACCGTTGCAAGCAGAGACTTATTACAGATGATTCCACCATGTGATATCCAGCACCTGTCATTGAGATACATGTAGACATCGGTGTTTGATTTTCTAAATGATATCTAAAGAAAGAACAAGTGTACATCTAAAGCCTTGAGCACAAACAATTTGCTGTTCTGACAATCTTACGTCAATCGCGGACTTAGTCGACTTTGGGAAATCCAGGAATGAAATCGTCAGGAACAAACTTGATACACCGAGCTTCGTCATATACATAATCAACTTTTGCAATGGAGCAATCCAATCACCATCTCCCACGAATTCTCTGTCTTCATGGCGGTGGGACTTCAGCCATGATTTTCAAGATCCAAACTCGGCGCCTGCAGTCGGCCCTCCGCTCACACTTCCGCTTCGTTTTCGTTGATGCTCCCTTCGAATCTGGACCCGGTCCCGGCGTTCTTCCCGTCTTCGAAGGCTGCGAACCATTTTATCGCTGGGTTGTACCAGATGACCAGAACCAAGAGCGCGGCCAGATGCATGTCCGCCAAATGTTACGTGAAGCGATTAAGAGCGACGAAGGCGATGGGGAGTTCGTGGGTGTCTTGGGTTTTAGCCAGGGAGGGAGAATGGCGGCAGGCCTTTTGGCAGACTTGCAGGAGGGAGAAGCAACGGGATTGCCTTATTGGCAGTTTGGGGTATTCATTTGCGCGAGCTATCCGCCACTGAGTATGTCTTCCAGCAGACCCGCCACCTCTAAGCCCACGGGTGAGGTTGATGGACATGGGCCACTGAGAGACCCCGATGAGGACGAAATTATTCATGTGCCTAGTATACATGTGAGGGGAACACTGGACCCACATCTAGAGAAGGGAAGGAGACTGCAAAAGTACTTCAATGAGAAGACAAGATTCATCTTGGAATTCGAGATGGGTCATCATTTACCGGGAGCGGCGGGCGACACGACCAGTCGAAAGGGGGATACAGATGAGATTAGGGATGCGATATTGCGGGCTTTCAGGAGCGAACAACACTCTGAAAATGCCAAGCATGCGATGGATGGCATAATCAATGGACAAGAACAAAATTCGACTTAGAAGACTAGCAGAGGCGTAGAGCAAGGCATTGGAGTGTGAATACTTACCCATACTAAGAACCAGATCGTGAATAACAAAGCAGAGGGAGCTTCCCGACCATCTGGGAACAAATTTGTGTAGGTCGACGGTGGTGCATGGCTATGACAAGGTTTTTCCAAAAAAGCGATTTTGGAATTTCCGAGATGTGCGTCAGTGTTTCAAATTCTATCAGAGGCTTTCTGGAACCGTCAAGCCAGCCTATCATCGTTGATCGTATGTTCTGCGTTTATCGCTTACAGCGGATTCCCGTGGCGTACGACTGTCGGATAGCGAGGTCTGCTATCTTCGCTCTGCTGCATTGATGCCTTTGACTTCTCTTTTGCAAAAGCAAGATTAGTGTCTTGGATGACTTGGTAAATCTAAACGTCGACTCCGTTTCCGCTTCAAATCTGGAACACGATGCACATACCTCTCGTCTGGTCCCTTTGGAGTATCTCCGCAGTCATAGCGAAGCCCTTTCCCGCACCTGGTAACCAAGCATTGGATCTCACACTACCATCGGTAGGATCAAATTTAATTTTCTCACCAAGTCAACCAATCTCATTAGTCAATACATCGGTTAGCAATAGAGTCGATGTTCACTGCGACGGAACTCAATTTGGCTTCAATCCAAATTATGTAGACTGCCAAAGTGCAAAGAACTACTTCTATCCTGACTCCGAGCCGCGCAGATGGATTAAGCGTCACCAACCAGGGCAGACCAAAGACGACTTTCCCCTGCCTTTCAGGATGATGGGCGGTATTTTCGGCTTAGGACAATATCAAGCAGGAATTGCTAATATAATCTGCAGATAGAGCATTGTGTTTCTTCGAACCAGTCCTCAAGGCCGGCCATGTGTTTGGTAGTGCCAGTATAAGCCAGGTCCAGAACGCAGCAAATGCTCTGATTTTGGCGTGTGCAGCAAACGCTGATTCGCCACAGGGAGGGATTGCGACTAATATTGGTATGGGCCTCCAGTTGCACAACATACATGTTGTGTGATTTTTGCATTAAAGTAAAAAAGCTCTTTCGAGGCTGACTTGTGTAGGTGGCGACGGTAATGTCGCGGTAGTAATGAGCAGATATCAGCCCAACATACAATGTGGCGGGGTGTTCCCAGTCGGGTCATCGTGTGGAGATGTTATAGGCGATATGGACGTATCGACGGATCTCAGGGATTTTGGCCCAGCGGGCCGTTCGCCCGTGGATGTAGGCTTGCCTGCGGTCCTCCATTCTTGTCAGTGAGCACTCTTGTCATCGTTGAGGCTTGATGTAATGTTTTCGTTGTAGCCGATGGAAAATGTATCTTGAAGATCCTCTCGGCTGGCTCCGATGATACTAGTTCATGGTACGATCTGTGGCAGGCTGCCACAGCTATGTTTGCGGTGTGTGTGCGAATGAGGGTATCAGCGGGTTATCGAAATCTTGGTGAGATACTCATAATCTTGTGGACTGCTCATAATCAATTCTACTGACCGTGTTTTCAGGTACTCATGGGAAGCTGTTTATGACTTTGACACCTGGCGCCGGTATATCCGCCAATAGCTCAGGGGTAGACACAGCTTAGCATAAAAATCAACCGCCGACATTAGTTGTTAGTTCGTTCCGCCCCAAACCGTTGTTCGACTGGTCCAATGTGCCGTTAAGGTCACGCTTTCTATTCTCAAGCATGTTTCAAGTTGATCCCTTCAACAGACCGAACCTAGAGTACATGCCACTTAGTGAGGTGTACCTTCATCATCGTATGAGATATCTATGATGTCAGTTTCCCCCGCAAAAAAACATCTCCAGCCCATCAGCAATTCATTCTCTGTCTTACTATGGCTGTGAGAATTGAGCGATGGTTGTATGCGGATATTTAATCGTGCTCTATGCATCATATCGGCCGCTCCTACTCTGGCCTATTTTTCGTCCATAATCTTTAGTCGGCCGGAAAAGGCATCGGTGGTCAGTAAGACTTTCGTCCATGTTCATCTATCACTCAGAGTTGGCAAGCATTAATTTTCACATCGCCTCACAGCCAATGTCTTTACGATAGTGCTTCCGCCTACATCGTGTCTGGGAATTTGTGACAAAGTACTCCTAGTCGGGGGTACGATTTCTTCGGAAGAAAGAGCAGATCCTGCCACGCCTAGCTTGTTCCTTTGATGCGGACGGCGACAGTGTCAAAAGATCTTATCTTAAGACGCCCCATTAAAGCCTTTCGCTTCTTTTTTTACTTCGCTCATCCGAAGGTTACCAGAGATCTATAAGCCATATAATATGCAAATCTATGAGTTTGTCATATAAAGAGAATGACCCCTGGTATGACTTTAAAGGCCCTGATTGGTCACCAGATTAGTAATGAGTATCAGAAGCTGATTGGTGAGGCCTAAAGATTGATCATCGCACTGATTGCGCCCCGTTAGTTCGAGCACTGCCCCTCCCTCTGCTACCGCTGCGCGGGTCTTTCAGCAAGTTTCTTGTGGTCAAACGAAAAGTTGACTTGATCTGAACGTTCCATTGACAGTACTTCTCCGCTCAGTGATAGATTCCTCATTATCAGACCTGCTATGCTTATCCTTGTGCTAGAACCCTGCCATAGGTCTACGTCGAGCACTACCGGGGAAGCAAGTCGACAAAGACTACTCATCCTCGATTAGGGGGCTTGATTAAGTGTTGTGCGTAAGCAGAATGGCTGACCCTTTGTCTGTCATCTCACTCATCGAGGGTTCAATGAGTCTTATTCTACAATGTGGTAATGTTGCGAAAAGCATGAAAAACTTTGCAGATGATTTCACGCACGCAAGAATCACGATCTTATCTATGGTGCATGAGATCGATACGGTTGAAGCGGCATGGGTACACATTGAAAAATGGTCGCGTGAACAGCTTGGCGTTGGCGACATCGAGATCACATTGCTCGAAAGACTCATTCGGTCACTTGAATGTGGCATGCTCGTGATTACTGCCCTTCAGCAGGATCTCTCCCGATACCGGGAGAGCATCCAGGAGATGAGATTTGGGCAAAAAGTGAAAGCAGTTTGGAACAACAAGTTATTACTGGATCACCAACATCGAGTTCGAGGCCAGGTTCTTGCTATGGGCCTCCTACTCCAGGTTCTGAATTTAGAAAGTTCAAAGTGCCGAATGGAACGTCTGGAAGTATCACAAGCCCGCTTGCGTCAGACCGACGAAAGCGCCTATTCGATCTCTTCAATCATTCCGTCAAATCGCTCTACATCAACTAGAGCTTGGAGAAGTCTCGAAGAATTCGAAATACCTGAGATGGTCTATCGTCGATTAAGCTGTGAAGATGACCTCTTCACGGCTGGGGTCTACAAGCGTAATTACAGGAATGCACTGATTAATTCTCTCTTCCACTCGCACGCTCACCGACGGTCTGGACCTTTCAAAGGGATAGACCGCAATAACTACACAGCTGGCGAGACCCAGTCGTGGCATTCCCAGTCGTCACATGCCCGGTCAGTATTCTTTTGGTCTGATCGGATATCTCAGCTCCAGGGCTTGCGCTCCCAAACGCCGAGCGAAGAGTTTTCCGTGAGACCTTTTGGCGATACAGGCACTAGTCTTCACCAAGATCGCTCGCTGGGATCAAGGAATAGTCCCTGGGACAATACAAGTACGATAACCTCATTGAACTCGAGCTACTCAGGAAATCATACATCTGTGATGGATCATTTCCCAAGAAAAGAGCAGCTTATCGATGAGGCGCTACGAAAAGCAGTACAAGGCGGACATATCATGAAGTTGAAGGAGCTTATAGCTCACGGCGCCGTAGTAGGGACGAAAATGAAAACGCCGGGATGGAGTTTGCTCCATTCTGCTGCGGCACATGGGCATGAGCGTATTGCCAAATTTTTGATAGATCAAGGTTTGCAGCCCGACACCCAGGCAGGAGATGCATCATTGCCGATTCATTATGCGTCACAAAATGGCCATGCGAAAGTCGTCAGACTTCTGCTGGACGAGGGAGCTTCAGTAAACCAGGAAGATGCATCTGGCAGTGCGGCGATTCATTTCGCATCGCGATATCAAGACGTTCCAGATGTCATTCGTGTACTCGTTCAATACAGTGCTAGTCTTGAGACCGCTGTTGCCCCAAAACCCCCTAGAAAAGCCCGTGATGATTTTTTAGCTGATGAAGACGAAGAGTGGGGGCCGCGTCGCGACTTGAAATGGATTGAGAGGTCTAGTGGGACTGCTCTGCAAATGGCATCCGCTGCGGGCCTTGTGGAAAACGTTCAATGCCTAACTGATCTTGGCGCTGACACTAACGCCAGAAGTTCGTCAGCCCCAGCGCCTTTGGAGTCAATGATCTCGCATAGGAATCTGGCTTGTATAAAGCATCTTCTACTTCATGGAGCGGAAGTAAACTTTGAGAATCCCGACACTGGCATGACAGCGTTACTGCAACTAGCATCGGCCGGCTGTTTCCAGCCATACAATCCACTTGACGATCAAATATATTCTGAACTCATGGCCTTCAAGGCGGACTTTAAGAAGCAAGATCGCAAGGGAGACCAAGTACTTCATCTTCTTGCGAGGAATCTGGCTTATGTCCAACCAGACGCGGACAGCAGAACATTAGTGAAGGCGCTTGTTGAGAAGCTCATACGTGGTGGCGCTCAAGTAAATGCTCGTAATAGTTGCGGAGAGACGCCGCTCACACTCGCTATTGGCAAGGGCAATGTTCAATTCGCAAAATTACTATATGACATAGCGGTGTGACTATTTCTCGATTTAAAATCGCGTGCATGAGACGCGTCTTGTCTGAAGTACCTCCTCAGTCCTTCGAAAGAACACACCAAGAACCCTCTTACGAAAAGAAGATGGGATCAGATCGAGAGGCGAATCTGGAAGAATTGCTGCGGCTGTTGCGCAGATTCAGCATGCGTGACCATGTGCAATATATGGACAAGTTGGAGTTGACGTTACCGTTCGTGCAAGCCGCACACAGTGACCAAGAAGCAAATATGTCTAGCAATCCTCCCTGCAGGCAAACGACCTGGGCTTCCAATCATCATCTCGATATGATTGGAAAGCCAAATGACGACCAGAGGGAAGAAGGGTATGAGGTCGAGCATAAGGTGCTATCAGAAACCTGGCAGATTGGTATCGCTATCTAAGTGTCGCGATCCATGACCATGACATGAACTTGATCTGGCTGAATGGAACTCGCTAGGATAATTCGGAGCTCTACAGCAGCACTGAGTCATATATCTGTACTACATTGCCCTTCACGGACAGCACAACGTCCCATATCGTTGTTATATGTGACCGCGAAATCTCATTTGAAATCCATGAGGCGAGACGAGAGAGCAGGAGGAACCGTTGGGATAGGGTGAGGACGATAAGATGGAAGTGCGACGATTCATTGCATCTTTGTCATGCACTATCTGTTGGAAGATCCTCGTAAAGCAAAAGTCTCCTCCACGAGACCTACATCTAGATCTCAGATGGTTGCGGTGACAAAATCTTTTCGACTACTGCAGTCCGATATCAACATGATGCATGGAAGCCTCCTCACCTCGGAGCTACTATCATCATGTGAAGGCGTATCCACATCTTAGGCCTAATATTGTATGCCAAGTCGGCTCGATTAGGTCGATGTTCACAGCAGCTGGATCGCCCGGATGTTGCGTCCTGTCTGTAAATGACTCTGTTTGGTGATGGCTTGATTGTTGACACAGAGTATCAAGCCTTCAGACGATATAGTAGGTCTTGTTCGAAGCTCGACCCAGGATAAGGAAATTCAGCGATATTTTGTTTCCTGAAGATGCTTCTACAAAGCTAAAGGTCTTCAAGGACGTCGACAGAGAAGTAACCGTGCGAACGTAGATAGGAAGGTCTCACATATATCTTACGGCTCTTAGAGCTGCTGTAATAAGATCTCTCTCCATCAAAAAGCACTAATCTCGAAGGGTCCATCCGCACAAAACTACCCCCGGCCTCCCTTCTGATTACTACCGCGATTTGAGAATCCCTTTCCGCCTCTGTTGCACAGTGAATTGGCATGACTTCAAACGGCCCATCTTTAGAATATCCTGCTGCGTCCCCGGTCACCCTGTACATCAACTCTATATGAAGACCTCTGTTCGTTACAGAGTAAGTATCGGGTCTGTGGAAGTAATGAAAGTCCATAGATTGAACGTCTCCACTATCGACAAATGCGGCAGGCGACAGCGCGAACATTCCACTTTCGACTAAGGTCGAGTCTTTCCAAGCGAAGATTGATTCATCATCCACATTCTTCACGATTTCATATTGAAGCCTCAGGAATGCTTTCCTTCCCTCGCCGTAAAGTAATGGCATATTAACGTTGAAGAGACCCATCAGACTATACGCTTCGTCTTCTACCCGGAGAGTTTTCCTCTTCGACGCCCAGGACATCTTAGCCGCCACGCTCGCCACAATAGGGTTCTGTAAATAGTCATAGCGGATGCCACTGGCCCTCGCGATGTCCCACAAGTCGTAGTCTAATTCCTCCCAGTCGCTGGAATAGAATTGGCGAATTTTCGAAGCCAAGAGCTCTTGTAATGTCCAACCCCTCGTGAACCATCTACTTCTTTCGAATTCCCTACAGTCTGCGGATAAGACATCTGATAGATATATGAAGCAGATCTTTGCTTTTCGGTACCAGCGGTACATAGAATTGATCGCTTCCGAGAGTTCTGCGCTGCTGGTCTTATCAATGCAGCAGGTATCAATCCACACATAATCAATACCTGCAGAAACCGCTAGTTTGCAACAATGAGTTATTTTCGTGTAGCCGGCTAGTGTTCTTGATTCGGGTTTTGGGAAGGCTTGGAAAGACACTTCTTCTCCCTTCTGCCATGTGTGAGAAAGGATTGCATACTCGGGGATCTCGTCATCATAGAACCCAGAGAGCTCGATTTTGGAAGAATTTAGAAGTCTCATTGAGATTTAGCGCAAGTCGACGTTGTGGACAAATGAAGATTCAACGAGACTATAAGGGGGAAGACAATGCTGTGATCGTCCACCTAATATAGCCTCATATGGACTAAAGTGTCGGACTCGGTGCAGCTAAGCTAAATTTTAGAGGATATAAAAGTACCAGTGCGTTGATTCAGGAAGACGTGAGAACAACACCATCTCAATCGAGATGTGAGTGTACGAAGCTGCGCCACAAATATCGACAAGCACAGTTAGTGGCTTAGCCGATCATATTACTAAGCTTCTTCGATCAATATTATAAGACCGCGGAGGGTCTCGACTAAGCTGTCACGGCTGGAAGATATACGGTCCCATAAGGATATTCAGCTACTCAAAGACGAAGTAGGTTTTTGCGATGCGGGTTCATGGAGTCATACCTTCTATATCTTCGCTAGGGATCCAGACGAGAAGGCTGTCGAGGAAGGAGAAGTACTCGGTCTGCATCTATTTCAATCCATATCTTGAGTTCTTGAACGACGGGCTGATGGCCCATCACGACGTCCTTCAAAGCGCTAATTTCCCTGAAGAAAAATCGAGAAGACGGCTGTATAGAAATAACTACTGGTTTCAAATTTGACACCCCCTTCTTACTTTATTCTCGCTTGTTCTTAAATATGGTGATCCCCCCTTACGATGATAGACACTGTTACGCCCAGTCTCCTATCGCTCCTCCCGGGCTAAACAGTGACCTTGATTGGAAGTTTCCTAGTAGTAAGTCTAACGAGAGTCTGAAATTGAAACTTTTCTACATACGGCAAGGATCCCTATCGTGTGGCAATCGATCGACGACGAGGTCCAGCATGTACATCTCGAGCGTCTGCAAGAAAAGTGGACTACTCCGCCTTTCCAGAAGGAATCAAAAGTACTGCGATCATGACAATGACAGAGCTTTAAACCACAACAAGTAGGAGACCAGCCCATGGATTGTCAATTCACGTCTTTATTCGGCTCGTAGAGGATCAAGCCATCACTGAATAACCTTCAATCAGAAGGATCATGGCTAAATCGCTCTTTTCGCCCCGCTGACAGTGCGCATCTGCTACACTAAAACACACCTTGTCCATTTCTTAAGGGTGAGCTTACCATATCTGCCATAACAGAGGCTGACCAAAAGATCCTCCCAAGCTTTTCTAGAAGAGTGCAATTTGTGCGAATATTTTACAAGCACATACGCGATCCATAGATACTTTTGTATGACGCATCTCCCGGTACCCAATATTCAGGGACAGTGAGACGGCATGGGGAATGTATGGGAGCATTGCTAGTTGCGCGGGATATACTTTGCCAAATATCGAGGTGACTCTCTCAGTCGAGAGGCTTTGACAGGTATACGAACTGGAGGAACGACCAATTAGCTCAGAAGGACTGAAGTGATATGATAGAATAGACATAGCATGGTAGAGAGGTTCAACCGTTTTTGAAGTGTGATTAACATACCCACGTGAAGGAACGGGCGAAAACGCGGCTGTTGCAAATACCCATTGCCCCTAGGGCATCTGTTTTGCATTAGAGTAGTAAATGTCTGTAGGTGGCATTGAACCTTCTATAGGTGAAATACTCAATCGCGGTTCAAGACGAGGACGAAACGAAATTCCTATCTTTCATTACGCTACCAAAGATATTGACCTATCCTACCGCGATACAGGCACCACTCACGCCAATCTTACAAAACCAGCCGTACGATCGTAATGACAGGAAGGTTTATACCCTAGGGACTACACGCTTCACTGGTGCATGAACTGCGTATGCGCCATCCGCCTCGCCTTTTCAAAGTCACTGCCCATCACAACTTTGAGCTCGGCAACAACAATCATAAGGAACATGATCGTAGTAGCGACCTGAACGGCGAAAATCTTGCCGTAAAGTTTAAGGAGCCTCATCCTGGCGGATTTGTCGAAGCTCTTCCATGCATCGAGCATGCCAATAGCACCGGTTCCACCGACAATCTCTGGGACGACCTTGCCGGCGAAGGTGCGGTCGAAGGGGACGATGGACTCATCCTCCTCGGGAAGCATAGACGCTTGAACTCGTTTGAGAGTGACATTGGCGGGAATGACGACAAGGATAACGGTGGCAAGCCCGATGAGACCAACCAGGAACATCTGGAGAGTGGCAATCTTTTGCACAGTCTCAGGGTTGCTACCGTAAGCGGTTGGGTTTTGCCATGTCTCTGCAACCATAATGAAAAGTGTAGCCGGAACGTAGATAGCGGCTTGCTTTGCAATGGCAAAGACAGCGGTGGGAACAATGATGTTCTTGGCCGCCTTGATGGACGGGATTCGCTGGTACCAACGTTTCTGGCTGGGATTGGATATCACGATGTGAGTCCAGGTCATCTGAACTCGGCAGAGAACAACGGTAGTAAGGACGGCGATGAAGGGGCGGAGGACAGGGTTGCGTGCCATGACGGAGTGAAGAATGTTTACTATCAAGCTGTAGGCTGCGTGGTAGATGAGGGCAACATGTAGACCGCGGAAGCGTGCGAGGCGGCCGCCGACGGACTTGAGATGACGGACTGCGGTGCGTAATTTTCCAGTGATGGGCTGTTGCTTTACGAGGAAGAGGTCGGCTTCGACGGGCGTCATCTTGCCTTCGGTCTTCTGGTCGAGGAGGGGTGCGTCAACTTCCTCTGAGTCCACTTTGAAGGCCGTAGCGGTAGGAGTCTCGATCATAGCGAGGGTAGCAACGACATCGCCATAGGTGTAGGAGATCTTATAAAAGGGTCAGCTGGGCATTGGATTTGATACACTGGTATGACATACTGCGGACATCATCGCGAGGTAAAGAACGCCAGTGACCCAAATGAGGACGATGCCCCAGGTAGCAATCCGCTTGATTTGGTCATCTTGGCCATCGCTTCCATTGTTGAAGTTCTGCTGGGTTGCGTCGAGGCCGCGACGAAGGAGATGGTGAGCGATGTCTGACATGGCTGAAAGACCTCGCTGCGAAGTCAACAGAGAACAAAGAGAGAAACAGGGAATAGGGGCTAAGGAGAAGTGACAGCTCTTGCTGTCTGAAATAGAAAGATGAGGTCAACGGTTTATGAATCGATGGGGATGAGGAGAGGTGGTGTCGGTGGTGTCGCTGACGTTTAGGCATCAACGGGAGAGCGCGTGTACGAGTAGGATGGGGCGCAGCGCCAAGACTCGGGGCACCGTTGAGCCGTTGATACAACTGCCATGTCTCATATGTGTGGAATACGGCATGCGATGCATGCTACTTTGAAGCTGTCCATCGTATACGAAAAACTTGTATTTTCACGATACTACCCACCAAGCAATGGTGATTTGGTCCTACAGAAATACTGTGATATTATGCCCAGGATCAAAGTGATGCAATCTCTTGGCTCACTCATGCTATTGACGAAATAACAATCATAAATTCATGGAATACTCCTAACTTTCCATACATTAATGCAAGATATATAAACCTAGATCAAAGCACTATGTCCTCGTTCACCTCTTTTGCTCGGTTGCGGCCCTTGCAGCAGCCATCTCAGCGTCAGAAGGCATGTTGACAATCATAAGGTAGACAACATTCTGTTTAATGATGTTAGCGTGTAAAGTAGCGAAAGAGAAAAAGCTAGACTTACCTTTTTCAATACTCTCTTTACCATTGTTGAGGGTTTCGGAAGACCTTCCAATCCCGTTATTCCCTGGCCCCTAGTACCCAATCCTCCTCCTCTCCTCTCATGTGGATCTTCTGCGTACCCATACCGATCTATACCTGCCCGGCCTCCCCAGCGATCTCGTCCAAGGCGCTCTCGACTTCCCGTTCTACCTTCAAAGCCTCCTCTTGCGTCTCCCAATAGGGCTCCCAGACCCCCACCAAGTCCTCCACCCAGGCCGCGTCTGTCCCAACCAAACCCTCCTCGGCTCCCTCTACTGCCCAGCGACGGTGGATTGATATAGCCCCCCGTCACGAGCGAGATCGGGTTGCCGCTGCTCGCCGGATGATTTGGATCTGCGTATCTAGAGGTAAAGGTGGGCTTAGGTCCTTGAGCTAGTGCACTGTCCGGGTGTTCTCCGGCCTGTTACGACAAATCCATCAGCACTCTCGAAGGGAGAGTGGCAACCGGGGAAATACTTACGTATTTCGCCTGAGCTCTCCTATCATAGTATTCGTCAACAAAATTTGCCTTCTTCTTAATCTTATCCCTCTTGCGGATAGCCTCCTCGCCCGTCTGTCCCGCCAAATTGTCGAGCGCGGGAAATATCAAAGGCGCAGCCTGGGGAAAGTCCACCTCGCCGTACGTCGTGCCGCTTGAGGAACGAAGGTTGTTCTTGATCTTGTCCATGCCACCGCTATGATTAAGCGATGCCGTTATAGTCGATGTGACATCGATACTGCTGTGCGTAACCGCGGAATCGGGATCCCAGGTCATGACAAGACAATAAAGACCACGAGGGCGGAAGAATTCGTCATTGATTTTGTCAAGGAAGGTGTTGGTTCTGGAAGCAGGAGCAAATGATTAGCAACCTTGTCACGCAGAAGGGATTGTTTTGCGGCAGGAAGTCGTACCTTGACCTACTCTGCACGTCCATCGCGATTTGTACAGACGCCTGGATCGCCATTGAAACCAGGATACCAGCAACGGTCGGCATAAACAAGGTTCCGATCTGGGCCATATTTATTGCTTGAAGCCAAGGCGACGCCTCACTGGACTTCTGGAACGTGTCGAGAAACGCGAGAAACATGGCTTGGTCGATGCCACAGTTGTCAAGATCTGGAGCATATGCTCGTATAAAGCCACGGGAACGGTCTTTTGGTCGGCGTTGTGGAAGGATAACTGGGAACTGGAGTTGGGATGGAGGGTTATGCTCTGAGAATTCTGGTGCTGGAAATCGGCGAATGAATGCTTCTATGATCTGGATAGCATCCTGTTTTGGCTTGCGGTCTAAGGGAGCTGCGGGAGTGAGGTCGTCTTGAGTTTCGTCCAAATCTAATAGCTCTTCGTCGCCCTCTTCTAGCGGTTGGCTCGGTTCCAACTCGTAGGCAGGAGGCGGAAGATCTCTATTGCTATCGCCATCGCTGGCGACCGAAGGTTGTTTTTTGGCCTGCTTTCGAGCGGTGATGCTTTCTGATGCAAGACCAATGCCTGCAGCTATGCCAGAGACTAGCTTGTCCATTATTCTGGTGAGTAGATGAAACTGTCGATCGAGAAAAATCGTAGTGTAGAGATGTTTGAATGAGAGAACAGCTTCCATTCGTTACCCATCGCCATCTTTATACTTCGCTCGTACAGTGAACGAAGAAATCACTACATGGTGGGACGCGCAGCCACGCATCAAAATCCCTCCTGGCATTGCCATTCTAGGAGATCCAACGGAGCTCAGCCTCACACATACGATACCACGAGCGACGGACAGCATGTTGTAAGATTCAATATCGGTTTCGATTCCCTTTCATAGAGATGTTGAAACAACGGGAACCAACGGGACGAAAAACATCGGGTGAAGCTAAACCGAAAGCAGAACGAAAGCGAAGACGAGAAGCCGAGGGATTCCCAACATCACCAGTACCCAATCAGGTGGATGCAATTATCACTGAAGTAGTGCGCGCAGCTCACTCAGCTTAGGACATGAGAGACTTGAGAGTACATAGGTAGCCGTGAAAGAGCTCAGTGCATGCTGTCGATGCCCGTCTTGCTGGCTTCTTAGGCCCCTATCTTACCAGATACGTGGATTGTAACGCAACTGGAGTCTTACTACCACTGTTCTGGATCAGTCTCTGGGATCCTCGCAGGTTAATCTTATGAATCCTCATGGCTAGATTCGTAAATCAAGTTCAGCTTATATATCACCGCAATTGCAGAGTCTTTTCTCAGTTTCAACTGACGTGGCTTTCCTCAAGCTTCCCTTGAACATACCTACTTACATTAGGTAGCGTACTTGTATACCTCCTTAATACTCAATACAGCGCCCTATTTCACTCTAGGACCGTTCTAACAGATATATTTAGCATAGATTATCGATTTGTAAAAGTATACCGTTCGTATATAAGACGTATAAGCAGGCTCTACAAAACCAGCTATAGCTCTGTTTTACCATGACCGTTAATTAAGATCAACTCAATTATAACGAAAGCTCCCGGTGTAGTATCAGCGCAAAATAATCGAAGGCTATTGAAAGATAGCTTCGATTTGCAGGGAATAGCTGTCTTCTCTACACATTCTAAGCTTGGCTGAAAAACTTCTTGTCTCTTTACAGGAAGATCTGAGAGACTCTGAAAATCTAGGGAACAAGCTCGCAAATTGCCTTGCGTTCGAAGTGATGCTTGCATGTTCTGTACGGATCCCTCATATTGGATGATCTTCCGCCGTCACCGCAAGGACGACATCCGAGTCTTCCAGACCACAAGCGAAACGCTCTTCCTCAAACCCTCTTCTCAGCGAGATTTCGACTTCAATATCCGTATCCGGTTCCATTAGGAAACCAGCCATGCTCGAATTAGCTATGCTTGGCATGGACCACGTACCTGCTGTAGGCACCATGTCATAGCGAAGCACGAACATCGCTGTCACCGCAAAGACTTCGTTCATTGCAAAGTGACGCCCCGGGCATAATGTTGTACCGCCCCCAAATGCGCGAAAAGCTGCCGCACCATGTCGCTTATTTGCACCACTGCCAGACTTTGTAACTTTTAGGGCCTTCATGAAGCGCCGTGGGTTGAATTCATCCACGTCGCTACCCCAGAGAGACGAGTCTTTGTGAATGATACGACTTGGCATCTGGACAATGCTGTCTTTTTTCAAAAGCCATTGACCATCTAATACTGTGTCCTCCATCACCTGGCGGATTGAGGTGCCGATGGAGCCGTGACGGAGGGTCTCTTGGAAGGTAGAAATTAGCAGGGGACAATTTTGTTTTAGGCTTCTTATGTCAACGCTGCATATTGGCCCTTGACCGTCATCATTCCTTATTGCAATGGAATCTATTTCCTTTCGTATGTCATCGAGTAAGCCTGGTGTCGAGTAAATGAAGAACAAAGTCCAGAAAGCCGCAGGTGCCGTGTTAACCAGGATCGCCACCGCGCCACCAACTTCGTATTTTGCAGTGTCTTCTAATGAAAGTCCATTCTTTGTGGCGACCTCGTATCGATTCTTTGCTAGGATGGAGCCTGAATTGTGACCTTGATTCCGAAAATACTCCACAAATGCTTTAGCTACTATGGCATGGCCGGCTAGGCCCTTGCGTGCTGTGATCGAAGGTAGCACTCCAACTAGAATCGGAGTTAGCTCACTTTGGAATTGCCTGTTAAAGAATTTAGTGGACGAGCATATTAAAAGGATTTGCTTGTCATAATACCAGAAAGCGTCCACGACTGACTGATCTTTGAACGGATTTTGTGGTCCATATACAGAATTGGTTGCAGCAGCGGTAACGTTGCGACGAAACCACCCTGATAGCCCTATCTTGGCAGGCTGTTGTAAAGATGACTTCAATTTTTCAAGAGACGCTGTGATGTTCTCTATCATCTGACGATTCATCTCATCAAATTCCAGACTCGGTGAAAGGGCTGCTCCCATGGCTGCATATGACTCCATCGACATTCCTGTCTCTCCTGTCTCTCCATTGACATTGTTGTTCACAATTTCTTCTGCTTCTTGACTAACACCACAAACCTTTGAAGCAAACATTGCCTCGATAGGTGGAAAGGCGAGGACCCTCGGCTGCTTCTGAGCAGCTTGTATGAGGTCTGGCTTTGTGATGATGTACATTTTCTGCCCAGGCAAATTCAAGGTGAAAATTGGCAGCCCGTTATTCTGGCTTTAGATAGAGGTCAGTATCGCATGTTGAAAAACGGATAGTACCATTCTCACCTGAGCTGCACATAGTAGTCGAACTTGTTCCTCATAAGCCCAATAACATGCCCAACATAAGGGATCGTGGTCGTCACTAAAGGCGGCTCTTGAGGGCTCGCCATTTTGGTGCATGTGATGGCGAAGCCAAAAAGTGTTGAGTGAAATTGCCCAAATCGAAGAACAGACAATTTCTGGATGGAATGAGATAGTGAAAGGACGCAGACCCGAACAAGATCCTGAGAAGTTGCTGCCTATAGGGTGAATATAAAGACCAGTGCTTAGCGTGGGGTACCCTGCATCTTTGCATGCATCCCCATGAAAGGCATGATGCATTTCATTCACGCAGTGAAGTCCCGGGGGCGCAGCAGACTCGCTTGTGACTGAGATCCTACCTGTGATAGTCGCAGTCTTCTTATTGCCTTCGGAAGCTAAAGTAAGCAATACAAGGCCACCAATCACAGCCGCATTAATTCTGATCGAATGTAATATACTCTCCTCAGTCACTGTTGTCCAATCCGTTCATACGGCCATCGCAAGGTAAGCAAAGGATTCATAGAACAGGTGACTCTGCCAGCATAGAGAAATTTGGTCGTACCAATGCCATGCTGTCGTCCCTTATTCATTCGAGGTATTCTCGCCTCCGAGACGCAGACTGGGCTGAGTTTGAGTTCTCTTGTCAACTTCGGGACGGACCTAGCACGTCATACGTTATTTGTAAAAGTCGGATTGAATTGCCTCACAATAATCATCATTTTTAGGCAAGACTTAAGCTCGGGACGGAAGCCCCTGCCCCAGCGATCTGTCCTCGTAGACATGAGACCTCATTGTACAACTTCTCCGCCTCATCGAATCTGCCTCTCACGGTATACAAATCACCCAAATTCTCAATACTCAGAATTGTCTCCGGATGCCCTTCTCCCAGAACTTCCTTGCTCATCCGCAAAACATGCATTTGTAATTCCTCAGCCTTCTTCCATTGCCCAAGATGCATCAATGTTACAGCCATACCCGCCATGCTATGAAGCGACTGCGGATGTTCAGGTCCCAGGACTTTGACGTTCGCCTTTAAGACTTGTGTTTGAAGCGTTTTGGCTTTTCGATACCTTTGCTGCGCGCGGTAGGCGCATGCTAGGTTGGCCATGCTGATCAATGTGGATTGGTTCTCGGAGCCAAGGGCTCGTTTCTTCGCGCTGACAAGTTGGAGATACATTGTTTCTGCTTTCTTCCATCGTTCTTGGGCTACGAATGTCGATGCCAATTGGGTCATGCTGCTGATGGTGTGCGGATGTTCACGCCCGAGGACCCTTTTTCGTAGCCTGAGAACCTGCATCTCTAATATCTCGGCCTGTCTCCATAATTTCATTTTGCTGAACACTAATGCCAGATTTCCCATGCCGGCAAGGGTGTCTGGATGCTCTCTTCCCAATACTTTTATTCTCAGGTTTTTCACTCTAATGTGTAATCTTTTGGCTTTTTTCCAATTCTCCTGGCTAATGAAGATGTTTGCAAGACCAGCCATGTAGCTCAGCGTGTCTGGGTGCTCTCGTCCCAGAATTCTGTAGCTCAGTCTCATTGCTTTAATTTGCAAGTCTTCGGCTTCTTGCCATCGTTCCTGGCCGGTATAGCAGGATGCGAGATCGGCCATGCACCTCAGGACCGAGGGGTGTTCTTTGCCCAGTAGCTTTGCCCTCCTTTCCCAAATGTCAACCTCTAGTACTTCAGCATCCTTCCATCGCCCCATATCTTGGTAATAAGTTGCTAGATTTGAAATACTTGCCATTGTCGCAGGATGGGCTTCTCCAAGCACCCTTTTCCGAATATCTAGGACCTCCATATGTATTTTTCCAGCTTCTGCCCACTTCCCTTGTCCCTTATATATTTTAGCAAGGTTGGACATGCTGTCCAATGTTTCCGGGCGTTCCTGTCCCGCTATGCTCAGATACATATCAGTAACTTGCGCTTCCAGCTTCTCCGCTTCGTTCCATCTTCCTTGGCGGGTATATATATCTGCTAGAAGATGGATACTCTGAATGGAGCGTAAATTATCAATGCCTAGTGTATTAACACATATTTGCATTACTAATGCTGCCGCTCTTTCAGCGTCCTTCCACTGGCCTTGATGGTTGAGCGTGACTGCTAGATTAGTGATACTAGCTAGTGTATCAGGGCTTTCTCTCCCTAACACTCTCAAACTTGTCTCCACAACATGCTTATCAAGTGCTACGGCCTTGTTGAATTGTCCCTGGTTCTCGTAAAGGGCTGATAAGACTCCTTTCAAGAATAATGGAATCATATGCCCATCTCCAAGCACAGTCTCAACATCTCGGATTTCCCTTCTGTACTCCTCCACAGTGCGCTCCCATTGATCATGGAAGCGATAGTATTCAACAAAATTCAGCACGGCTAAACGGCCATTGAGATAGAGGTCACGGAATTTGCCTACTCGGAATTCTTTCCGAATTCCCAGCTTGAGCGAGTCGATTTCCTGTTCAAGCTCTTCGAGTGACGAAAAGCTCCTCTTTAACATCTTGCCACACTCATCATCGTTCTTGCAGGTACCAAAACCCAGCTTATAGCAAAGAGCAATCTGAAAAGCTGCGTTGCGCGAAGAAGTGTGAGACCAAGCACTGGCCTCGGAGCTGAACATCCTTTCTTGGAGACACTTGAAGATATGGGATCGTAGCCTATAATCCGCTTGATACAGGTGAAAGACCGCTGGAAGAATCTATGAAAGGTTAAGCTCAATCTCTGCAGACCTTATTGCTATTGTTTCATATGATGATCAATTTACCTTGAATCCCTCCTGAATTATGGGTTGCTCGATTACACGGGAATCTGAACGAGAAATCGCAAGAAGCCTGACTATGATTAGAACTGCGAGGCTGTGTAATGATCAAGTCTCACCTATTTGGAGATATGAGAGATAATAATAGTCCAAAGTCCAAAGTTCGGCTATCCGCATCGACGGCAAGAGTGAGTTGGAAGAATCGACAAAGGTTGATTCTAGACTGCTCACTTAGCTCGGTAGCGGCCATTGTGTGTGACTGCGCAAGGTTAAGCGCTGATGGCTTATTTTCCTGGTTCATATCATGGGAGAATTCTCGTTCTTTGTCACTGGGAGCGGTATAGAATAAGAGCCATAAGCAAAGCATACCCAATGAATAGACATCCATTCTCATGGCGTCTGATCTTTTGAAACCTCGATGGTGCCATTCAGGAGCATGCCATGGCTCACTCTTTGGCATGTAGATAGGGCATTTCCCAGTATTCAGAGTAGAGTAGCCAAAATCTGTGACCCTTGCGACATATTGTTGACCTTCATCTTCGAAGATCAAAACATTCTCCGGTTTAACATCTCCGTGGATGATGTCTAGGTACCGTCAGCCCCTTATTTCAACATCCCAGCAATGAGAGGCAAGCTTTGCTTACGACAAGAATGCATCAACATAATCGCGGTTGCGACATCCGCACACATCTTGATTCGATCGTCCCAGTCGATAGTACGGCCCGCATTGGTACTGAAAAACCTCCTCAAATCCCCGTGACGAGCCTTTTCGAATACCAAGACTGGCCATACCTCATCTCTATCGAAGGAAATATCCCAACATACGCCCTCAAGTCGAACAATATTCGGATGTGATCGAATGGAGGGATGTCCTAGAATGGAGACCTCGCATGCTAATGCCTGATAATTTCTGCTCTCAATCCAATCAGACCACTGGAGTCGCTTGAAGACGAAGCTAATTTGAAGATCAATGTAAAGCTGGCGGATCTCAGCTGTGCCACCTTCACCGACTGCATCCAAAGCTGGCTGCCATTGGATGGGAAGAAAGTCTATATCGGATGCTTGGACTGTTTCTAGAAACAAGATGAAGTCTTTCTGAGGTGCTGGAGCCTGTGATGAGAAGTCTGCGGGTATTGCGCTATACGATGAAGTCTTAGATCTAGAGAACCATAACAGAGACGATTGCTTGACAGCCGGGCTTTTGCTTGCCATCTCCTTTCCACGATGCTGAGGGGAGATCGGAAGGGCGTGGTAAAGTGAGATGGGATTAAAACATATGCCATGCAAGTGGAAGCTATTGTCTCATCGCCTTTGATCATCTTCCGCTTATACTACACCAGGAGTCTTCGTTGTTGACAAGTTGATCTGATATATTGTTGTGGTCAGACGGAGCTACGCTGGTTATTTGGAGCCTGCTTTTATGCGCTATATGCGAACAGCATATTTTGATCGGATATCGAAGATTATGTTGAAACTTTCTCTCATAACTGTCCTAGAGCGAAGTAGGACGCTATTCTGAGTATCAAAGGTGTGCACAAGTACTCTACCTAATGTAAGCAAGTAAATCTAAGGGAGGCTTGATTAAAGCCGAGTCAGTTCATACTGAAGATCGACTCTGCAATTGTGGGTGCAAAATGAACGTCGAACTTTCTGGCGTTATTATTTCAACAAGACAGCCGAAGGTGAGGGTGAACGTGTTCGTCCATGTAGTAGCAAAGACTTATGAGGATATTTCCTACCATGGAGGGTAATAGAAAAAGTGAGGTAAGACCGACTAGTGGGTAGCAAGTGCTGGATGGTAGCAATAAATAGACTACTTTTTCGAACAGACGGATGTGGTATCGGGGCAGGTAAATAGCGTTTGACTTGGAGTATATGGGTAAAGAGGAGGCTGAAGTTCTTACACAAGGTAGTAGACTAGGAAGACCGAGTGTAGTCAGAGTTTTGCTAGGAACGACAATAGCTCGATAATCCGAGATCGTAGTGGATTCAGACTTGCGTGCGCGAAGCCTACCTCTTGACCACACGGGAGCAGCCCGCCAGGACGAGATAATGCAAATTTCAACGCTTCTAAAACGCTACCTCTTCGGCCACATCTTCACCAAGCGTAATCGCACCAAGGTACGGTAATGTGTCTCATGCGCAATCTGTAGTAGTAACAAGAATCGAATACGGAGTACGGAGTACTCCTCGCGGGCTCGCCAGGTTCATGGGCGTTGGAGCTAAGCCTAGTTGAGTTGAGCTCCCATAGCTCTAGCGCCTTGGCGCCAAGATCTGGCCTTGCTGTCTCATTACAGAGATCACGACGCGTCTCGACAGTGGCTCAAATCTCCTGTCAGCAATCGCATCTTTCAGCTTCTACTGATGACGACCGAGTCATAAGCCTACGTTGGCTTGCAGGAGGAAGCTGGGTTCTTGGTGCCATTCCCTTCCTAGATCGCCTCTGACTGGCTGTACTCACGACTATGCCACATACAGGAAAGCCCAGTGGAGCTTGCCAACAATGTAAACAACGTCATGTAAAGGTAGCTAATCTCTGACTCTTGGTCTCTTCTCTCTTACATACAGACAAGTAATCGTTAATGATCTCCGTGCATTCCAGTGTGATGAAGGTAGACCAGCGTGTGGCAGATGCACAAAAGCAGATCGCCTGTGCTCAGGCTACTCGGAAGGGCTGGACTTGGTGCTTCGCAATCAGAACCATACCGCAAAGGCTCATGTCGCTAGGAGACAGCGTGCAAATAAAGGAAGCCGCACTCAATCGCCTGGTAGCCAATTGACAATTAAGTCACTTCCTCCCACTTCAATTCCGCCCATTTTGGTGGAATCAGAAGAGTGTCGTGCTTTAGCGTTCTTCGTCCATACATTCGCCGTATTTCCGAGAGACACTCTGTCCGACCATGGATACGTTGAACTTTTACCTCATCTCTTTTCCAATCTCAGCGTTGGCTCGCCGCTCTCACTTGCCCTTACGGCAGTTTCTTTCGTTGTTTTCGCTAAGTGGGAGCGTAAATTAAAAAATCTCGAGTCTCTCTCGCTTCCAAGGTATTTAAAGGCTTTGGAAGCTACGAGAATGGCACTGCACGACCCGGCTCAGAGCTTTTCTGACGAGACGCTGATGGCTGTCTGTATGCTTGGATTCTACGAAGTAGGCTGAGATGGAATTTCATCTTTCACAACTTGTCTCGATGTCTCTGGCATGAATACATAGCTTATATCTCGCTCTTCCTAGGCTTCGACTGCCTCTTTCAAAGCCAGAATATCGTCTCCAAGACACTTCGATGGGGCTGCTGCATTGATCACTCGAAGACAAAAAGGACAGATGTCTGAACTTACTAACAGACTTAAGATGGCAGTGAGGAGCAATCTTGTAAGTCGCTAGACAGCTGCAGTAGTTTGCAGCTGACAGCCCATAGGTTTTCCGAGCCATGCAATTTTCATCACCCTTAGATAGTCGCTCGGCAATATGGGAAGACACCGAGGACGCGCCTCAAAATCCTGCTACTTCGCTGGACTTCATGTCTGTCGATGTGGCCAACCTACTAGCTACTGCAAAGGCTCTTGACATTTCTGGCGAAGGCATTGGCCAAGGAAATTCACTGGAAGGACCTGTTGACCTCCTGACGCGATCAATGGAGGTAGACTTGAAACTTGCAACGTGGCCTGCATCTGTCCCTCCCACTTGGCTACCCTGTCAAATTCCTGCCCAAAAAGTGCCGCAAGCTGTTATCGATGCTGGTATGTATCGCGAAAAATGCGATGTATACCCAGATATTATGATCTGTAGCACGTGGAATGAATGGCGAGTTGCCCGCCTGAAGGTACTTAGCCTTATCGCACGGCACAGTGCCAACGAATCAAGTACCAAAACCATCGCCACAATTCAACAGATAGTAGACGACATATGCGGCAGTATCCCCTTTACTCTCGGTAGCCGCACAGTGCTGGGCTCGTTGTATGAGATGAGGGTAGAATATCCCACGTTGGACGGACGGCTTATGTCAAAGGAGCACCACAAGACTGCTTGTGCTTACGGTGGATGGTACCTTTTTGCGCCACTCAAAGAGACCATGGATGTTGCGAAGTACCTCAGAGAAGGGCAGCTGCAGTGGTTGGGAGGTCAATTGCTGCGGCTCGCAAAATTGTATGACGTGGAACCTGCGTGAGATGGCAGGGTTATGGTACTCTATAGCTCCGCGACTTGCGTGGCGCGCTGCCGAACCACGGAATACCTCACAAAGCTCAGAAGTCAAATCCTTCGAACAGAAGCATGATGATCATTCAACAGCGCCTCCATCCTTCCTCAACACAATCAATGGAAGATCGACCTACGCTAGGCAAGGGTGGAAAATTCGAGCCTCAATATCAGGAAAATGGAACGGAATGTGCTCCGTTTATACAAGCATTGTGCAATAACACAGTCCTACTATCTGTGGTCTTGCTAATCACATCATTCAGCTCCATGTGTGACTCACTTCCGATCAACCCAAAGCGTATAGCCCAAAGTCAATATCATCAATGGTACCGTCAGGATGACAAACCACCAGAATTGAGTTGCCGGCACGAAATGGGTGTCAACTTTCGCTTCTCCTCTAGATTGGAGCTGAATAAGGCTTGAGCTGAACATGGTCTATGGCCTCGATCAATGTTTGTGAGGTTGATGAAGACAGGTATCGTGTAATGACTCACTGCTATGAATGTAGCCGGCAGATATACTATACCTAGTATCGATAAGGCCTTAATCGACCGGGTATCCTTTCTGTTCTCTTCTGCGAGCTTCATCATTGCCTCGCTGTCTTTCTTTGTGTGGTAAGCTATCTCCCTGAGTGTTTCTATGTCTTTATTAAGAGCAGAGCCTTTCTTGCTAAGCACTTCATCATTCCGATGTTCTAAGATCTTGAAGAGCTGTCCACGAAGTGTCAAACATTTCACACAGACAGCAGTCACATAATCAAAAAGGATGAACTTACAAGATTCAGAGTTCCTTGCGAGTGTTCAAGCATGGCAGCCACAGCACCTCGGTGGCTTCTCAGCTCAGACGAGTAAGCTTGCAATCCTGATACCAAGCTTTGGCTAGAAGAACCGTTTTTGTCGTCATCAAGTGTCATACAATGGATCTCACACCCCTTGGCTACCTCAATATTGGCGTCGAGGACTAGAATTGTTCTCAGTAATCTTTCGCGAACCTTCTGGACCCTCTGGCTGTCGGAGAAGGCCACCGCATAGTCATGTTGAAACTCTCTTCCGACTCGAGAGAAACAAGCTTTTTCATCCTTGTGGTTTCTATCAGCAAGAACGCTTGGCGAATATCAAAGGGTCAAGAGGTTGTATCTGTACCAGCTCATCTAGAGTGTTGCGTATATAACTAATGTAGTCTTTCCAACTCGAGGCTGCCGAGAAGAGGAACACTACATGGAACATCATGGGATGCCTCCCAATCCAGCTTAGTCGCTGGACCTCATCAAATTGTCGATTGACTTCAATTGAAGGCTGTAATAGTATCCAAACAGATCTTCCGCTGCATGACTCGTACTGCTGATATACTGCTGTTTGTCTAAGTGACCAAGGTGGCCCTGAAGTTCTTCCGTTGCGAGCAACGTATCGAATTGCATAGCAGAATTCTATGAAAACCTCTGTCAACTTCGAAAGTGCTCTTACAGGTCTGAGCGCGAGCTGGGCAAGTTTTACCATAGCTTCTGTCTTGGGACCCACCTGCTTGCAGCCCATTCTGGAGTGAATGTCGATATCCATTCCAGATATGATCATCCTCCCCGGTCTTGAACCCAAAAGAGTGCACGCAGTCGAGGAACGGCGCGAACACTTTGTGGGAGTCTAGGATTGCTTGGAAGGCATCGAGCGTGATGTTGAATAGATCCCAGGAGTACCGTTGTCGAATAACGCTGTAGGTTTACCTAGACTTAGTTCGACCATTCCATGCTTGGTGGAATGGCACTTACTACACCCAGTCTGCAGACGTCTCTATGGAATTCTGGTAGGCGACGGTCAACAAGCCGGCTACAAGCAAAGTGAATATTGTATCATCGAACCTCAAGGTGATCCCACAGCCTATCTCTGCCGTCAATGTTGAGTATGGTTTTTTCTTAGCATATGTTCATCAGTGATGATGTTCGACAAACATATTCGAGCCAGTGGTCTCTTACCGTTGTTGTCACCAGAAAATTCCAGCACTTCAAGATCAATTTGATCTTCCTTGAAAAGCCGCGAGGAATCCGCCAATAAACGGCTATGGTAGAGCTCTCGATCTTCACCAATTAGACACGGCGTAGGAAGAGTGAGTGGGTACCGCCCTGATTCAGCTAAATTTGATCTGTGCATTGTCGCTTTACGACCATGGACTCCTCTTCCGGATCCGACAAAGATGTAGGATCCCGTTCCCTGAGGATGGATGGTACCCTTGAATGCACCGCCTACCTACCTCATGCATGATGTGCTGGCAAGCATGCAGATCACCCCACCTGCGCCTGGTTTTGAGCCTCAAGGGCGACTGCACTACAAATGGGGCGCAGACTAAGAATCGTTCTGCTGAAATTCAAACCTAATTTTCCAAAATTCTCCGCAAATTATAAAGCGCCGCTATCATTCTCACACAGAAAGTATGCAAAATCAAACATTACTCATGCGATACGTGGACAAACAAAAGCTTTTCAGTAAGCTCAAGCTGTTGTTTCCCACAGCGGACTACAAGGTGGAAGTGGGGCGTTCCTTTCATCACTGGAAGTCTCGAATCTGACGTATAGTAGGAAAAAGATGAATCTTATGTTCTCACGGCTCCCCGAAAGCTGACAGATGTAAGATTCGCATGGAATTGTATCTGTCCTGGTTTTCTGATTCTCACATGGCATGAATATAGGCTGAGATCAAGTCACTTGCATAAGGTTGATGGAGAGCGCGCGCACTGATAGATACTCGGTATAAGCTAAGACTGGAACAGGTCGCTCTTTCTAGTGATAGTCAAGAAGAATGAGGATAATCGCAACTTCATAGTAATTTCATGACTGGAAATTGGATCGCAGAATCGGGAGTTGCAGGATCACGCAAGCCTTATCATGCAGCTTTCTGCCCTCCTGTTGCCTAATTAGCCCGATCAGCCATAAAGCCGACGTTTGATACCTTGATAAATTCATTGCCAATGAATCAGGCCGAAAACTTATAATTGCTCATGGCCTCGCTGAGAGACGATATACAAGCGCTGCGATGCCTGAGTGCTGACCTTAGGTCATACTTTGTGCCTACTGGAGCTCTTAATAATCTGCTAAAGACCGAAACTATAAAGTCAACTTTCCGAAACACCAAGGTGCAACCCGACAGGCAGGAGGAAGTAATCAAAAGAGTCGAGCATGGAGGACGAAGGACGTTTGCCATCCTCGTCACCATCTACAAACCGCACAGAATCATTGACTTCATTGAGCGGGACGAGCTTCAAAGAGCTAGCCTCGATTCGAAACTTCCCTTTGGCCTTGCAGATCTGCAAACTTTCCTGCCAGGTCAAGAGGCGGTCGATTTCTTTGACAAACAGTGGGAATTCACGGCGCCTGTCTTCTCACGCCGTGCAGGACATCGCACCCTTCATCAGCGGACTATTTTCCCCTTCATCAGCTCTAAAGAGCATGGTGAAGGTAGCTTTGGAGCTGTATACTTGGTGAACCTGCATCCTAATCATGGTAGGATTTTGGGAGTGTCAGAAGACAATGTACGGAGAACCATCGCGACTTCAAATCTTACCAGCATGTACGTTATTGACAGTGTTGCAGAATCTTTTCGTAAGAAAACAGCTGAAAGCTACCAGCTCCAGCGAGCCTAATGAGTTCGAAAGAGAGCGGCGCGTTCTATCCTTCCTGAATTATCTAGAACATCCAAACATAATAGAGCTCATCGGCTCGTATACGTGGAATGGTGTACATAATCTTCTCTTCCCATTGGCAGCTAGCGACCTCCATCAGTTCTTACGAAGCGGCAACCACCCTGACTTCAAGTCCGAAGGCGACTACCTTCTTGCTTTGTGCGGCCTTACCTCCGCACTCGACACGCTCCACAGCTTTTTCTCCGAAGACCTTGATATCAGGCTCATCGGATGTCATCACGACCTCAAGCCTAGGAACGTTCTCGTTCAAGATGGCAAGTTCTTGCTTACAGATTTCGGCCTTTCTACCTTCAAGGAAGTAGCGGACGGTTCCAAGACTCTCTTCAAAGCGAGAGACAGTGAATACGCTGCTCCTGAGTGCGACGATCCTGAGCATGACTTCGAACGTGGTATCATCGGGCGTAAGAGCGACATGTGGTCTCTTGGATGTATCATCTCTGAAGTACTAACATATGTTGTTCGAGGAGTAGGTGCCATAGGAGAATTCCGCACCAATCGCAAAGTTACGGTAGGGGGACGGTTTACGAGCTCAGCTTTCCATGCGGGTTCAGAGGTAAACAAAGGAGTTCAACTCTGGCTCACGCAGTTGGAGGCAAAGGCTAGCTCTACCGGTCGAGACGTGGCCGAACTTGTGAAGAGGATTCTTCAGATCGAGCCCGAAATGCGTCCGAGCGCAGAGCAGGTCACATTGGATCTGCGCTATCTGGCTTTAAAATCAAACTTTCAGACCGTGTACAATCTTTACAACAGTGTAAAGAACCAAAGCACTCTTGATATGCTCATAGAAAAGGATCGATTCAACTTCTGGGGCTATACGTTGGGTTTGGACGACTTTAAAAGTCAGAAAATTCAAGCCACTGACTCCCTGAGAAGTGAGACGTTCTTCCACCGCCAGTATCAAAACATCTCAAAGATCGGCGAAGAGCTTGCTATAGAGTCCCGAACACAAAACGACATATACGCAAGAGTTATCAGACTACGTATGATCAACGATGACGTGCTGTCTGGACTTCCACACGCTTTCCAGTTGAGCATCAACGAAAAGTTGGAGCAAAAAATTGTCAATACCGAAGACATGGACCTTCTCAAGGAGATCAAGGCAACTTTCCAAGAATCCTCCAAATATCGAAGCATGGGCACATTGGCTGCCATCAAGTACATGCATCGCCTTTGTCAAGCCCCTCCAACGAGCTTCAAAATGCATATGCACCTCACATCGGTTTCCTGGAAGCCAGAAAAGGCCCACGACGAGGACACCAAAGCCCATTTTGTTCTTGGAACACTGATAGCGAAGGAGCAGCCGGAGGAGATTTATGTTCTTGTCGAGAAGATAGAATACGAAGAGCATTGGGTAGGGTCCATTGGCGACGAACTTCTCAGTCGCGTTGGAGCAATAGTCGAGCTTCTCCGTATCTCTGCCTCATCAGAGAATGGTATAAGGGTCCTTTTGCCTGTTGGATACTTCCATGAGCCGGCTAATAGGCTCTTTCGCATTGTATCCAGTATACCTACTGATGTAAAAGACTCCAAGGGCCAAAGACTAGAAGTCGTCACGTTGAGGAGATATATAGACGAGACTTACAAGATGATCCTTTCACGTCCCTCATTAAACAATCGACTTGACATAGCTCGACACCTCGCTTCAGATCTAGCCAAGATCCACAAAGCCGGATGGTTGCACAAGAACATCTCAGCCTTCAGTATCATATTTACACTTCCGAAAGAACGCCATGATTCAACGTATCTGCCACTTCCATATATCGTGGGCTTCAACTACAGCCGCCCAAATGATCCTAAGGGATTCAGTCAGAAATCGCATTACAGTGTAGAGGTCCGAGACTATCGCCACCCAGAGTATTTGAAGGACCCTCTCAATACAAGATACCGAGCACAATTCGATTACTTTAGTCTCGGCTTAGTTCTGCTGGAGATTGGTCTCTGGAGACCGCTGAATCGAATGACAAAAGGTAAGGTAAGTTCGCCTGCCGAACTTCTTCAACATCTCCTCAAGGAGTGGGTGCCACACCTTGATTTCTTTGGAGGTAATGCATATCGAGAAGTCGTAACTAGATGCCTCCAAGGGGATGTGCATCCTGGTCTTTCGGAGGAGGATATGACGCGGGTAGACTCTACAAGTATGTCCTCTGCCCTAACAGTGGAAGAACAGCTAAAGACCATCACCGTTTGAGTCCCAATCAAAATAACACATACACAGTCCTTCTGCGGACAGAACATTTAAGATGGAAACCAAATTTCTTAGCGTGAGCAGTGGCAGCCATTACCTCCTGTTCCCTGTCTTTCTGTGCTGTAAGGTTTTTATTTCTGAAATCCGATGTTTGATACGGCGACATTTTGAGGGTGTTTGAAGCGCATGAATATCATCTGGTAATCCTTCGGGGGCCGTTCTGGAACACTTCCTGCTGCTTGTAATACAGTGTCAGGAATCCGACCCACGTTCTCATAGACTGTTGCATTGACGATTTCGGGTGGATGCCCTTGAATCAGTATACCCCAGGCTCATATTTGTAGATGATAAAAAGCATGTCCACAATGATTCTACAGTGGATCGTTGGGCCAGTCCAAAGTAGTTTCATTGGGTCATAACAGTGGCTTTATTGAAGTCTATGGTCTGCAAGGTCCCGACGCAGAGTGCTCAGAAAGCCTCACTTAGGTGTTACGCTTTCAAGTGATCGAATCATTGGTCATCGTATGCGACGGGGGATGACAGGGACTAGAGACCTGTGATAAAGCTTTTGTGAGGAGGAAGGTAGCTCGACACTCAATCAACTATATCATAGGTATCCTAGCTGCGGTTTGCTGAGGCAAAAGTACAGATATCCCCAATGTAAGATTGCTAGCCTCGCTTGACTTGCCCTTGATATGACATGGTTACGCCTCGCCATAAAGGGTTAGCGTCTTAGCCGTGTAAGAACCTGCCGTTGCCTCGCGTGCCTGCTCCGTACTCTCTAAGACTGACGCGACATCGAGCTGCAGCAGGCAAATTGGTATTCTACTTGTCTATATTGCAAGTGTCTGGACATAGAGAAATTAGGGACTGATAAACCACGGCGGTCACTGGGAGAGCCGCATGGATTATAACCACAGCCTTCAGGACGGAAGATAGGTTATAGAATGGTCATGGACTCACTTCTTACGTTTTTCACTAGAGACTTGGTCATCAACAGCGCTAGACCAGAGCAGCTCCTCGAAGGTAGAGAATTGGATTTTATTGACATCCTTGCGATTGCGCAACATACCAAGACAGACTTCCTGCCAATCACTTGGGATTCCCACAGAGAGCTCGTTGGCAGAGGTGGGTCCGCCCGAATCGACCAGTCGTTGATCAATATCCAGGCTAGCTTTGTGTTCAAACGCTTCTTAAGGCAAGGAAGTGATCAAGCCGGAAGAGTTCTTGAGGTTTTAGCATCAGAGATCCTGATACTTCAGAGTCCGCAAATACGCTCTCACCCTAGTGTAGTGCATCTGCAAGGCATATGCTGGGAATTCGATAGCCTGAGCAATACTGTGTCTCCGGTGCTTGTTTTCCCCAAGGCAGAGTACGGGGATCTGCGCACGTATCTAAGTCAAGAAGATTGCAAAACGGTTTCCTTCGACACTAGGCTCGTTTGGTGCATTCAGATCGCCCAAGCTATCGACACTCTCCATGATAACAGTATATTCATGCACAATTCGTTGAAAAGTCGAAAAGCTGACGGTGTTGCGAGATATCATCCATGGAGACATTAAACCTCATAACGTACTGCTGTACAAAACCTTGGACGGACCGCCAGTGGCAGCGGTCACGGACTTTGGGTACTCTTGCTTTGGTAAAAGTGAGTCTGCCATTGTACAGCTGCCCCAATCGTCACCCTGGGAAGCGCCCGAATGGCACCACAGGGACTTCTCCATTGCCGATGCCAAGAAAATGGATGTATATTCGTTCGGCATTGTCAGCGCTTGGATACTGTTTGGAAGTGAATTCCTGGCCCTCGCAATTGAGTGCGAGTCGTTGAGAGAAGACCCAAGTAAAGCAGATCTAGCGCTCCCCTTTGAAAAGATCGAGGCTGTGTTGAAAGAGCTTAAGGATAGTGATGAACTACTTAAATATCTAATCAAAATGATTGGGCAAGTGTGCCCGAATGATAATAAGCTCAGCAGTAGCCTCATCCAGTTCTTCGGGAATGCAGTATGCCATGATCCGGATCAGAGAGCGCGAAGTTTTGGAAGTCTCATTGCACACTTAAATCGGACATGGTGAGTATCGGACTAGGCCATATAGAGAACAGAAACGTCTGACAATCTCGAAGCGATGGCTCGCAACCCGGCCAAGGCGCGAGGAAAGCAATCATTGACAATCCGGATAGGGAAACAATGGATTTCAGGGTCAGAGCAGTCTCTCAAATTTGAGAAACGGAGAAAAAAACAAATGATTCTAATCGACCTTCAGGTTGCTCCTTCGCTCTTACAGCTCGTTTGGGGAGACTTCAACCTTCGTCACATAATCTACAACAGCCTCATAGCCAAATACAACCAAGATATTCTGACAAACCGTGAGGATATAGCTTTCCAACTCGCATTGTGCCATCATCTAGGATTTGGGACACCCAGAGATACACACCAAGCAGAAATGTATCTTAAGTCCTGCTCAAAGACGAACCACGATCTTCGCAGTGCTTTAGCTTCCATCGAAAACGAAAAGGTATTTCGACCAGGAAAGTTCTTGGAACTTTGGACCAACGGGTTCATCGGTCCTGTCGAGTATCCACAGCATTATCGAGAAAATGGACAGCAAGACCTTGCAAGGGAAGATTTGGTGAGGACTATTGCTGATTTTGAGGTAGCGCTTGGTGCCCAACACTTCCTCGTTTACAACCTGAAAGAACTCTTCGCAGACATGTTACAGGACGAAGGGAAATTTTGCGAAGCCGTCGAACTGCTCAATCAAGTTCTGTTAGAGAGGCGAAAGGTATCAATAGCACATCCAGCCACACTGGCAGTAGAGTCGCGTCTAGCGTCAGTCTTGGAGAAGCAAGGGAGGCTGACAGAGGCTGAACGCCTAGCATCATCAGTAATGACTAAGAACAGAGAAATTCTCGGATCGAAGCACCCACAGACCATACTAAGTCTGGCTGACATGTCGTCAATTCTTCAGAAGCTACGACGCTGGCAAGAAAGTGAGATGCTTGATCGGCAGGTTCTAGAGTCGCACACAGCCATTTACGGACACGAGCATCCAAACAGCATTATCGCTAAAGGTAATTTGGCTTCTGTGATGAGAAACCTGGCGATGAGAAACCCACAAAGATTGAAAGAAGTGCTAGAAATGCAGATTGAAGTCGTGAACATGAGTAAACGATTCATCGGTCCAGAGCATCCCAATACGCTTCACTCCATGTCCCAGCTAGTAGGGACCCAACAAGACCTACGCCATTTGGTAGAGGCAGAGCAGCTTATTCGAGAACTTCGTGATATCTTGGAAAGGACACATGGCCATGAACATCCGGACACCGTGACGAATCTCGGAAACCTGGCCACAAACTTGACTCTTCAGCAACGTTGGGAGGAGGCAGAAGACATGTTGGTTAAACTTCAGGAAATCTCGCGAATAGCTAATGGTACAGAGCATGAAGAACACTTAAGGATTCTAGGCAATCTTGCAGAGGTCTATCGCAACCGAGATAAGCTGGTAGAAGCAGAGACCCTGGCGCTAGATGTCCTGAAGCGGCGAACAAACAGACTCGGTTGCAAGCATCCTGATACAATATTGAGCATGGTGTCTTTAGCTACTACCTATTGGCTCGAGGGTCGACTAGACGATGCAGCGGCACTGTTCTGGGACGCAGTCAGCGTGAGTATAGAGGTGCATGGAGGGAAGCATCCGCAAACGCTACAAATATCCCATAATCTGGCGGTATGCTTGCACAGACAGGGTTTGCATGCTGATGCTCTCCTGTTGATGAAGGAGGTAATCAAACAGAGAGATGATGTGGGTATTGATTCGACAATTTCAAATCAATTCCTTCGCCTTTGGTCGGAACAAGAAGTCGGGAATGCAACGTAAGATACTCAACATCCATTGACACAATATGCATACATGTTTGCAGTAACAGTCTAGTTGGATCTCCACCATAGACGTAAACATATCGGCTTGGGACTGTTGTTCTTCCACTCTTTGCATGCTTTACGATCGAAGCATTTCCTCGCAAATCGGTCCGAAAGTGGAATCGACGAGATCAAGGCAGGGCGCATTAGTCTCGACTTGCTCCAGTGTGGGATGCCTTGAGTAGCCGATAGCCGACACGGGCTGCTAGTGAAGGCGTACGAATACTCTGCATCAGGCGTCGAACGTAAGATGCGATTACTTTCGGGCCGCCAAGTGGTGGTAAAATGGAATCAGACTACATCTCTATTTCTATGCCACAAAATTTATTATGCATCCTCATTCACTGTTTCGCATTGCGGTATCCTCGATAGTCCTCCAACATCTCGTTTATTTCACAATTTGCTCGAATGGACCTACTACCTCTAGCACAATCTCAGTACTCAACCTCCGACAAGACAATTCGAAATCACTGGACATCCGTGCCTTCAACGCAGCCGCAACCAACAGACATTCTCTATTAACATGCATTCGTTTCATAGAGACCTTAAGCTTCGTTCCCCGAATGGGAGACCCAATGCCACCGCTCATAAGCCTCTACAGCACCATCCACGCCAGTGCCAGCGGCTCATGGGCTTCTCAACCGCCTTCACGGACAATTGCTGCAAACTACGGACGACTCCAGCTCTACATGGAAGCCTCCCTGACGGCCATCCCATGGGCATTCGTGGCTGACTTTGCATGGGAAATGCTGAGCAACGTTGTGCAAGCGGGTGATGCAGGTATTGCGTTGTATACAGCTTACTACGCTTCACCAAGTAGCTGCTTTGGACTGTGGGAGGCGTATTACGCGACTGCGGAGGGTGCGAATTTGGTGTTTGTGACGCTTAGGATTTTGCCTGATCCAGGGCATATACTACCCAGGGACCGTGGAAAGGATGTGTAAACTATGCTCTTGGGTTTTCTAAGGTACGACAGAATACTTATCCTTCATCGGGTGTCCCACTTGGACGCAAACAAACCACTTCGACCAATGGTCTCAGCAAGTCTCAATACGTCATCGTGACTGTCGTGCACCTCATCAGCTTTGGAAGAGTTGCATCTCCGGGAACGATGATTGATTTAAAGGCTTCAAAGGGCTCCATGATCAGGTTATGGTCTGAGGTAGCTTGACCAAAATAGTAAAAGCATCTAGATCAGCGTAAACGAGATCTATAATTGGCATTCAGTGACAGTGCTTGTTCGTTTGCTGCCATGAGATGCTCGTCCTAGACTTGAGAACTCTGCAGGACTTAAGGTATAGCTAAGTCCAGCCTTGTCAGTCCCTTGCCAATACCCACCCTACTTTCTATCAAAGCATCTCGTGAAACTATCTATATTTCCCCTCGAAAGAATCTCGTTCGGCCATCGTTTCTGTCACGGCGCTTGTAAATATTCTAAGCGAGTTTTGGCTTGTATCACTTCAGAAAATTGATCCAGCAAGGATATTCGAGCACCACATACTTAATCAAGCAACCATGTCCAGCATCGACAGGCAAAAGGTCTTCAAGAATGATCAGGACATGATGTCCATATCGGCAGTCAACTATGAATGGCGCGATAAAGTGAACTATGTTCTTGATGAACATATCAGGCTTATGCCAATGGATTTGATTGGAACATACCTGCGATTTGGACCCACAATTTCATGATTTGCTGTATACAGCGCGCTTTGGGAGCTCATGGTGAAGGTACGTGCGCCTCAGGTGCTAAAATGTCATCTCTTGTTCTGATAAGAGAGCTGATAATTACACGACAGGCGTCCCACCAAGTCCAAGATCGATGGCGATTTTGTCAATGCATGTCATGATAATTACAGGATAGATAGAGCGCACTATCTGTTCATTGCTAATTTATGATAGCGTCTCATCAAGGCGCTGATCACGACTTGGGTGCGAAAACTTCTCTGACTATCAACATATTCCCGGAAACACAACTACTTCCCAAAACGGAATATCTTGTCTAAGAGATTCTTCGATTCTTGTTCAGGGGAAGCTTTTTTGTATATGAAATGCAAATACAACTTCAACTCGCCTTGCATATCGACGGTTTCCAATTCGCAACTCCACCTAGTTCCAGCTACGGTCCAATCTGATAATTGGGATGGGCTCGAAACAATGATATCTAGCTCCTTCGATTGCTCCTATCCCTCCTTTTCGTGTATGACTGTTGGGAGGCATTAGATCGATATCGGAGCTGCCCACAAGCATGGCACACTCATCCTGTGATACATTTTGTCGTTCTCGAATAGTACGGGAGGTAGTGAATGGCACGAGTGAGCGCATTCCCGGCTGGCCGAGGCTGGAGCGGTCAGTCGGTTGGTTCATCTGCAGGGTAGCTAAGAGCAGAGTATGGAAGCATCTAGATTAGTGCTAATGGAGTCCATGTTTGCTGATCTGTACTCTTCTGTTGTCTGGATGTACTTTGAGAGTCATGGTGCCTAGCAGACAATAAAGGGTACACCATGCGTGTCCATCATCTTCCTCAACCTTTAAGATAAAAAATTCCAAGGTCTATCCTCTCTCTGCCTTTCCACTAGCGACCCTCATATCAATTCTTCTCGGACCTTTTCACTACCTCAACCATGCCTCCAGCAAACAACCCACGGAACTCCCCTCAATCTATCAGAAGTCGCTATCCCCCAGCAATCTTCGCACACCACCATTTCGACGAAACCACAATGTTCAGCACCAGTGTCGACTGGTCTGCGGTCGTCAGAGCCGATGTGGGAATAATGTTCCTTTGTGGATATGATCCTGACTTTCGTGCAGCTGCGGATGAAGTCTTGAGGGAGCATATCAATCTTGTTCCTGTCAATATGCAATGGATGAGGCCAGTGACTTGGGTACACGTCGCAACACTCCATTGGATACAGCGCGATTTGGTGGCTTTGGCTCGGCTGCGGCACTCAAATGCCGCTGCCCCAATTCGTTGAGCTTTGTCATAAGCTTCGCGGGATCTCGAGGTTGGAGCGGTGGACTGTCTGCACGACATGAACCATATGAGTCGGTCTTGATGAATCAGCCTTCGATTTTCTATGCTCAACCTGTTGCAGTGAGGGCTATTGCAGTGAGATCCGATCATGGCTAGCCATGGACATGCCGACCCTTTTGTAAGACATTCAATAGACTATCAACACTGCTCAACGTTGTCAGTGATTTCCAGGCTCTTAAGGTCGTTGATGCGTGAACTATGGCTTGAAGTCACTGTAGATCGTCAGCTTTGTTCCACATGACGACAGTAATCAATACTAACAGGCCTCAAGAATCGGCACATGTTGCAGGCATGCGACTCTTGTTTGATCTCCACCAGCTTGAGTACCCATTATCCTTGCAACCAAATTCCTGATGGTATTCACCTTAAGCTCTCACATGGTCTCATCCAAGATCCAGTCACTCAAGCCCCTCCCTCACCA
>JASZXT010000073.1:0-41659 GCA_035521555.1 Lecanoromycetidae sp. Uapishka_2
TCATCATCCTCCTCATCCGCCTCGTCCTCCACTCCACCCACGCCTCTCCCGCACCTCAAGCTGCCGGATCATCTAGCCTCGCCACACAACTCCTGTACTGCACGACCAACTTCCACGTCCCCTTCCCCTACTCCAACGCAACCCAATTCTGCTCCTCCGTCTACGGCGCCAAGTGCAGTGGTACCGAATTCGAAATAGCCCCCATGGGTCAAGCTAGCCCCGTAAGCGTCACCGCAGCCTCATCCGCCGCCTCGAGCACATCGATCGCCTCGGCTGTTGCGTCCTCGTGCATCCCTGCTCCAGCTTCAGAGCCAGAGGCCACGCAGCGGATGCTCTGTCCGCCGTCAGCGGTGGAGGAGGCAAATGAAGGCGCCTGGACTTCGTGCTACGAGGCGTGTTCGTGTGGAATGGGTAACGTGGGGACCGGTACTGAGGAGGGTGATGAGGCGGATGAGGCGGATGAGGAGGATGATGAAGAGGAGCCGGCTGAGCCATGGCTCACGACGTCGGTGGCGAGCACGGGAAGTGCGACTAGTACGCAGTCGATGACAAGTACGTCGAGTGTTGCGCCGAGGAAGATTGGGCCGGCGGCGGGTTTTGGGAAGTAGGAGGTATGACCTGGGAATCTGCGAAAAGGATATCTGCGAAAAGGATATCAGCGATGGACGATAATTTGCAATCTTAAAGTGTTGTTCTTGATAGATTTGTCGCGCAAGCTTAATCTCCTCAGAAGCCACATGAAACTACTCCTCAATGCCAGCTACATCGCTAAGAGCATTTCAATTTTCCATGAAGACACATACCTTCGAAAATTTCGCTGCTCTAAATTCTGATGCCTAGCTCATAAGAAATCTCGATCGAGGAGCTAGATTTCTGAACCGTGTCTGTCGTTATCGACTCCGTAGGCAATCTTGGCCTTCGAGAGACATCGTCGAATGAAATCTTATCCCTCAAATTTGCTGCAAGGAACAGATTTGTTGTTTAGCTTAGACTCTGAGATTGAGGTGAGAGCGTTTGTATTTTACCATGGACGACTGCTATTAGTCCGAATCAACGTGTTGAGGGACCACTTCGACAATGCATAGCGCGTCATTATGATATGGCCTGGGTCCTACCCTGTTAGTCATTGAGTAATAACAAGTCATCTGAATCGGTCGCAACGTAGTGGCTGGACGATAGCGACATATGATCGAGAGACAGAGAGCAAGCGAGCATCCCCTGTAAGGCTGCACAAGGCTGTGAATTCCTGGAGTCTGTCGCATTTCCTAAGTTCACACTAATGTCTGCTTGGCATTCCAAAATACTGACTGCAGATTCCGCTAAGAATCACAACATTTCCATGATGAGAACAGAACGTAGACTCTCGCGATCAATGGAAAATCGTTCACAAGCGGAGTGGAGCTGCTTGAACCAGCGCTAGTATTCCGCACTTAAAGATTGAGGAATCAATTGATTCGTAATGGTCTCTTCTAAATTCTCCGATAACATTCTCGCACAAGAGAAATCCTGCGTATTATATACTGTACCATGAACGTTCTCATGTTCAAAAATATTGGGAGAGCTGCCGTTCTCGTTTGCCACGGGAATCCGATCCCGGTCGCCTATGCAGTCATGCATCTCGGGAATGACTAGGAGTTGTTCTGGTTAGTGCAAAAGGGTACGAGCACCGTAATTCTTTATTGGTGAAAGGCGAATGGTTCCTTCCGTGGTTACCATGCTGAAGATTGACACGCGCAATTCGGCTAGCTCACAGGAAATTCTCCAAACTTAAAGCAAAAGAAGGTTGTGCACCTGACTAAGAAAAGGTTACTTTGTTTACATGCCGATATGTCTCGTATACTTGATCCTTCGTAGAGTGCAATCTTTTGCAATTGGGAGTGCAATGATAGTCTCCAGGTCGTTGTTGAAGGGAGTTTGCTCTCTCGGACATTCTCAGCGGGTCGTAACTCGGAACTGCTCAACAAAATTGTCCTGAAGTAGAGCTGCTGGTACCGTAGAAATTCACAATACAATCCGCCGTTTCCCTTGATCCAATTTGCAAAATTTCTTTTTAGAACCCTATGCACCCAAACCGCGAGAGGAGTCTTTTTTTCTATGCTAAGTAGTGGTCCTGTCTCCAACGGCTTAAAAGGTTTATGCATGCGTCAAAAGTGCATTAGATGCATGCCAAGTACACGTCCCAGCACTCGCTTGGAAGCGTGGTATCCCGAGCGTTGAGACGAGCTGCGCTGTCGACTTTTAGGGATCGACAGATTCCAAAAGGCCCAGACCTCTTGGAAGACCTTACTTGTTAAAGATGTAAGGAAACGGGCAAATCGAGCAACTCAGCTCGATCAAGACAAGAGCACTAACGACAAGACAAATCATTGGAGCCTTCCCTAATTGTACGATTTTGGACACGCTGTTATTGCGAGGATTTGGAAGCTGCCACGTCACGCTCCAAACATCAGTAACGTTATCAATCCGGGTATCTTGTTGCTGAAAGTAATGATATATCGAGATCCCATCATCATGGACACGGCGAAAGTATTATAGCAAACGTTCGAAGGGTTACCTCCACCATCTGCAGCCTTCCCGGATCGACCACCAACTTTTCTTCATCCTCCCCGTCTTCCCGCTGCCATCTCCGATAGCGAAATGAGTGTTCGGCAGTTGATGGTTGATCTCCTGACCTCTGTTTCTGTTGGTCATGGAGAGTATCTCTTGACCATCGGATTACCTTAACTCAGTAAACAAGACCGCCTTTCCCACGTCATTCGTTATCAGTGGGACCATGCGCTTGTCCGCGCGTACTGAGGGGAAGAACCCGAGCGCAAGATTAAAGATTGATCTACGGGCACAACGGTCAGCTTGCATGGCTAGTTGAGTGATGGAACGAATGACGCTCCCTTTCTGTCTCATCTCGGTTGCGCCTCAATTGACTGCCATCGGGTGGGCCGAGCCGTGCCCAGGTTGTTGAGTCATGGGGGGCTGATTTCATTGGCATAACGCTGTCGTACCTATTACGTGTGCAGGCCAGGCGTAACCACATCCATACCTGGATTTTACGTCAATGGTACTAGTAGACATGATCGTTGCCTCTCATCAAAAAGCTAGGATTAGCAAGAACGTCCCACCCCTGGTCGTTTGTTAGGCATGTGGCGGGGTTTGCAAATTGCGTCTTTCAAGACCCTAAAAATGCTACTTAGTAGGCGTAGAATGATTGTTTCTAGACTGCCAATGGTCCCTGGTTCCGTGGTAATTAGAAAGGCTCACTGTTCAAGCTTTCTGCGACTGGGGTTTGACTACTCCGTACCTCATTTTGGCTCTGTTTAGCATCAAAAATTGTAACGTACAAAACAATAATTCAATAGATTCGAGGAATGAATGTTAATCAGATCTGAGGCATGGCTTGAGACCCAATGGCAAACGGTGATTGCGCCAAGCTGCTGACAGGAAGATGTACTTAAGCATTGGGTCTAGATGAAGGCTGTATTTTGAGCTCTGACCACGTGCACGCAACACAAACATGTGATTATAAGCGGAGACTCTGTATGGCATCATTGAAGTGCGGCAAACTCCTGCAGACTGGCTGTTCAGAGCCACCCATGAACCATGTTGCCAATGTAAATCACCAAGTAGAGAATTGCGACGCCGAGCTGACCACATCAAGCAGTGTCTAGCGCTACTGCAGTCCAATGTGCCTACGCTCTGTCGCAACCTGGCATGATTCTTCAAGATAGACACGACGAAAGGCTATTGCTCAAGAAATGATCGTCGACCCGCTTTCCGGCATCGGAAGCGAGCATTGGTTCGTCATAGGAGCTGCAAGTATCGGTTCCATCGAAAGGGTTGGAGTTGCTGGTACTGTCAAAAGAAGTACTGTCGTTGCCATAGCCGTAGCAATGATGATCAGGAAGTGAAGAACGTGCAGACAATGGTGGAGTATGCACCCAATATGGTATCCCGCCGTAAGGATATGCATTTAGATCCATGCTTGGTGTTGCATGTAGGCGAGGCTCCACTGGAGAATTGAGAGCCATATCAGTCCCCATCCGATAGCAATTACTCCCACTGTCTTGGTAGCAGTCGCTTTCGTCGTCTTGATAGGAGTAGGATCCGGTTTCTTCACGCCTCGTTGGTCTTCTGACCCTGCCGATTCTTCCCGCAGCTTTTCCTCCCTTTCTGCCAGACTTCTGCCTTTTCGGGTCTGCAGTCTGCGAACGCGAATGATCGCTCCTCTTGCTGGCTGTTTTCTGTCGATACCTGGTTGTAGACTCGATTCCCTTTCCCACCGCAGAGTCTTCCAATTCCCAGATGAAGCCTTTTTTAGACTTATTAGTAGGATCACTGAATGGAACCTTTTTAAAGGCCTTTGTCACGTTAGCTTAGTCAAGGGAGCTGCTGGCTTGTGCCCTTACCCCATTCATCGACAAATTATGTCTGACGCTGTTCTGCCAGCCTTTGAAAGCAGGATCCTTGGCTTTTTCCGTATTCTGGCCGATCCAATTGTAGATATCCCTGAGGACCATCTTATGTCCTGGAGCAGCCATGAGTGCCTGGTAGATCAACTTCGCGTACGGCGGTTCATTCTTAGCAGGGTTCTCGCCATCCGTCTCATAGCTGTCCACTATGGCTTCATTTCCAATTTCCCGGTAAACACGCTTCATGCTAGGCTGACTGCTATAGGCAATCGGCGCCGTAGAGTAAAGAGGTGGACCTATATGATGTGCTGTATCGTAAAGCGAGAAAGGAGGCGACTGAGATTGTGGTACTGAGCGCGCATCATGCAACGCGTTGCTGGTTGGAGAACTTGTCCAATGCGAGCGAGGATGAAACCTAGATGGAAGAGGTAGGGTTGGACGTGGGGTTGATGAAGCGATCGAGACAGGGTCTGCTCGGTCCTCGCTGGGTTGGAAAGAGCGATATGGAGGGAAGAGAGATGAGACAACGGGCATTGCGGCCCCCAGACAGGGCTCAGCAGCCCACGGATGGGACCTATCCTGTGTGCCATCTGCTTCCCTCAGGGTTTGTGGTTGAGACTTGGAGTAGCTTGTGTCGAATTGCGAGTTGTACAGGGCTTGGTCAGAATGCGCCAGTTGCTGGTGATCATGCCATGAGAACAAAGGCTCTGAGGTAATCTGAGAATGTAGATTATTTGTCGTAGAAACCCCATAATCTGAGATAGCTGAGCTTTCATTGTCAAGCATAGAAGGCATGATAGTGAGGGGACCTCCATCACACATTTTGGATTGACCCCGATGTGATGTTGTTTCAAGCACGGTGTTGCAGAGCCGGTGATCGGACCGTGGAAACAAGAACGATCAGAGGAAATCTCTTGCAATAGTATTGCAACCAGGATTGGACAAATACGCCTTTGTAATTGAAACAATGGCTTGTCACTGCAGGGAGCTTCCCATGTAAAGGATGAGTAGGGTTTGAGTCAAAGGCTAGGTGGAATGTCTTAGATTGTAAGTAAATACTAATTGCCATCTCCATATTGATCACACGGCAGCCAACACGTATAAATCCCAGCTACCTTAGCCGCAGTAGGCCCCGCGACCACTCTACGGTAAAAAGCCGGCTATGGCAAACATAGTTGAGATGGTAATAGCATCGTGGTATGCTCGTTTTGTGTGCGTACATCACTTGGCTATCTGGGTCACGTTTCCTTAGATCGTCGTACATTGTCCTAGGCTTCCCCATAATTGACGATCCAATGAACTTTTGCAATTCTCACATAAGCCAGTCATGAGCGTTCACTATTGCCGTGGATCGGGTACTTGCCTCTTGACTGTGATGTGCAGCTTGTAAGGTACAAAGATTTTATGGATCTTGTTCCGTGCTTATTGGAGGCGACGGCCAGCTGCATATTTCAAAGACCAACGGTAGTGCGAGAATGTCAGACACACGCCATATTGCCAAGACACTAGAACTTCTATCTGCATGGGTTCAAATTGAAAGCCAATTACACTGACCTATATGCAATTCTGACAGGCGGCAATTTAGCAGGTGGTTTCCAAGGCTGTACGGAGTGTAAATCAACATCATACGCGATGTATCTAGGCAAGGCTAGAACGTTAGCAGCTGGACTGTCATTGGAGTACCTGAGTTTGGAAGATCTGTAGCCAAACATGACCTTACCGTCTGGGCTGAACACAAGCCTCCCATGACATCTGCTTGGGCTAGCTTGATTGTAGTGTCAGGCTCCATACTGTGATTGCACTCACGGATGGATCTGTGGACAGCGCTAGTATCAAACCTCAGCTGGTAGAGACATGGCTCGAGATTTGATCATTGTAGTGGAACTTGGTAGACACCAAAGTCGCACTCGTAATAGTAGAATGGAGCAGTCGATGGTATTGTACGATGCTAGACTTGAAACGACGCCATCGTGGACTAGCGCTATTGGCAAAGGCATTCTTGTTTCAATTTCAATGCCTTGTTCGACTTGCCGGGGCGAACCATTCGCTTGATAGAGTCGTTGGTTTACTTTCTATAATAGACTTTCTTGAATTGAAAATGAAGTTGCAGGATACCTTTATCGAAACTGCTCCGGAACCCTCGCTCTCTCTTAGCACTGTAATCCCATTCTTTGTCAACGATGCGAAAGGCAAGATCTTCATATGGCGGACCACTGATGAAACGTATAAGGCATGTGTCTTCTTCTCCTGCGGGCGCAAAGGACTCTCCTCGCTTGCGTCCATTTTCACGCTCGATACGATATGTAGGAGCTTTGACTTTGTCGATCAAATCAGGGTAGAAAATGTTGAATTTGTAGCCTTGTACAACCTTGGGCGGTGGGTTTTCATGGTCGTAATGGGTCTGGTTGTACTTGTTCCATTCGTATCCCATCTGGACACGGTTGAAGTATCGTGGCTTTCTAGGGCGATATTTGTTGGCCCACTGAGGCTTCGAGATAGAAGAAACTTCTTCCTCGCCAGCGAAAATCTCTTCGTCTTCTTGCACTCCTCTAGCAACCTCTCTCTCATACAATGCTTTGGTAGCCGATGAAAAATCTTCGTTATTAGATGGAGCGAACCGCGAAGCAGTGGGGACAGGTGTCTCAGCTGCCTTCGGGGCCGATGAGGGGGCTCGTTTGTCTGGTTGGGCTTGCCGCAGAGGAACATATCTCAACTTGAGTACTCTTTGCCTCTCCTGAGCATTCTTTTCCATGAACGTCTTCTCATCCAAGACATCAAGTCCCTTGTCTTCAACCCTGAGTTTCAGTAGGGGTTCCGGATCTAACAAAGTGCTATACTTCAAGGCTGGTGCCAAAAGAGATGAATCAGGCGTCATCGAGCCTGAGTCTTTGGTGGTAAGATCATCCATCTTCCCGACGTCATGAAGAAGAAGGGTCAGTTTTTCCTTCACTAAAGCTGCCTCCACCCGCTGTTCTTGCCTAAGAGCGTTCAATCGACTCTCAATGATGGTTTTATAGACAGCATGCAATTCTGCCCGCGCTTTATAGAATTCCACATTGCGAAGCAGCTGCTCCCAGTATTCCACATCAATCGGCTCATTTGAGTTTAATTTCCCCGCAATCTGTGTTTCAAGGATTTCCAACTCTTTGAGAGTCTTGGGGCTCAGTAACCGCTCCACATCAGCAGACACGGAGCTGGAAGCAAGTCTTTGGAGGTTGGAGGGTGACAACTTTGCCTGGTAGTCACTACAGATGGCTTTGAGTGATTTCCAATACCGTCGGTTAGTTGAGTTGGATTCCAAGGCAACGTATGCATTGATATCTTTTGCCAATTCTTGTAGCTCAGGTAGATTCAGGCCTTCGAATATGCCGGCCGGATCGACGACATCAACATCTGCATCGACCTCTTCGTCCTCCAGAAGATCCTTGGTTGGGTCAATGACTCCCAATGTAACAGCCAGCCAGTCGATGGACTTTGCTCGACCTTCCTTGACCCGTATGTGAGCCTTCTTCTTGGACTGTTGTAAGACAAAGTCGTCTTCTTTGGAGACCCATTCCCTCATTTGTTCGGCCTCTTGTATTTGATTCAGCCGTGTTTGTTCGCGTGCAAAGCTCTCTTGCTCTTTCCTCTCGTGGATCTCATGATTTGGAGCATGACCACGCTTCCCAAATCCAGGGCTCTCCTGACCCTCGCGTCGATGATCTTTGGCTGCACGCTGCCACGGCGGTGGAGAACCCTGTTGAGACCGTTTTCGAAATCCAGATACAGACATACTGTGAGTGTGTGCAGTGACGAGAGGTGTTCACCGCGAGTGAAAGTGCTCAGCATTAGAAAGAGTAGCTAGGGTCGGGGCTAGCCTCTTCGAGCTAGTATCCGTCAGTAGCCTTGCAGAGTCCAATAGGGCTGTTCCTAAGGCCAAAGGGCGAGACAGTACTGGGATGCCGCTGGAGCCTAAGGTAAGTCCCTTAAGCTCAGAGAACCCTCGACTATGAATTTCGATTCTTTTTAGGCCTTGGTCGTTACCTTGGGTCACCATGCCCTTGACATGGAAGCCTCTACAGCTGGCGAATGAACGCTCTGACATTCCCCCTCTCTTAGTCAAGTCCGAATTTGGATCATCCAACTACAAAGTATGGCTTACAGACCTTACCTTTGTCTGGTCCGAATCCTTGGACCGGAGACGAATCATTCAGCGAGCTTTCAACATAGAAACAAGCATTGACCCTAGTGAAGATGCAAGCCAGCTCCGCCTTTTTCTCAAAAGTGTCGACGATGCTCTGAGTCAAAGGACAGGGACAAGCATAGATCTCGTACAAAACGATGACGACAAGCAAATTAAGTTGCGGACTTCTACTTCTTTACCAGGCAATTTACAGCCACTTGAATGGCACATCCTGCTTATTCCTGCTTCTCAATCTGTGATGACAAATGAATTCACGATCCCTCTACTAAGCCAGCAGTTAGCTGCAATAGTGGAGAAGAGCTCTCTCATGCAGCACATCAGAACTAGAGACCATGTCATAGGGAAACTCGTTGAGAAAATGCAGTCCGATGGCGTTGATCTAAGCAAAGTCTTTCCTGGTGCAGCATCGTCAAAAGCGGGCACAGGGCCCAATGCCAGACAAATAACAGGAAAGTCTGTGAAAGGACTAACAGAGTTTGATGCGGGAGAATGGCAGAGCAGTATTGCGAAAGGTACCGGGCGTCCTCAAAACCTTGAAGAGCTCCTGACAAGTGTCTCATCTACCGATGTTGCGGAAATGTTGGAAGGGGTCCAAGCCCCTAACTTTGAGTATTCGGATAAATGGTGGAAGAACTTGAGGCATGAAAGCTCTCTCCCAAGGCCAGCTATAGGTCGCCTTGTCAATTCAGATACCGAAGAAAGTGCAGCAGTAGACGACGACTTTCAGACGCAACCAACGCCACTCAAGTTATCAACAATGACAGGACCATCGAAGCTGTCTAGCAAAAGTGAGATGAGAGGCTCGAGTCCCATGTCAGAACGGAGTCTTGCTGCCAGTAGCTCTACGGCCGATGAAACAGATGACTACCTTCAATCCTCGAAGCCTAGGGCTTTTACTCCGATCGCTGAGCGCAAGTCATCCAATGGCCTATCGAGTGACGGCCGAGGACCTTTTGAATCCAGGTTGGAAGTCCGGAGTGATGATTCGCCAAGAAGCATGAATGTGGCGAATGGCCACGATACGACTTCAAGCTCCAACGAACATACTATGGACTTAGATGGGAGATCGACAGATCCATCGAAATCTGGTCCAGAATCCACAGTCTCCAATCATCCTCAGCCATCAACAAAACCAAAATCTAAGCTGGGCAAGATTGGTGGAAAAGTATCGAAGCCCGCCGCAGAGGACACCACCCGTGATCTGACTCCGCCGGTAACGAGGCCAAAACAAAAACTAGGTAGAATTGGCGGAACTGGTAAGCTCGGTCACGCAGCAGACTCGCAAATTAAGGACCGCCAACCTGCTGCAACAGTATCAGAGAATCATAACCCTTCATATCACCAAGAATTGGAGAACAACGATGAGAGGCTTTCGATGACGGAAGATGCCGAGTCTAAAAGGCCTGCCAAAGCCACGATCTCACCCAGGGTCCCTTCGCCTCATCGAGAGACTGATGAAGAACGAGCTAACAAGAAGAGGGAGAAGTTAAAACGGGAGCTTGAGAGCAAAAGCCAGGCCGGAGCGAAGAAGAAGCGTAGATTTTGAATTATTAGATGGCTCCGAGGAATTTCGATACTGGACAGCCTTCTAGGAAAGCTGCCTAGAATTCAACTTTATGAACGTTGGACAACCAAAAATTCAGTTCTTATGCTGCCAACGCCAAAACGATCGCTGAGCTGAAAGGGCCGCTTATAGCGAGTGTGGGTTCCGGCACTTTGGGTGAGTTCCCTTAGCAATGTGACGTCTCCATGCTAATGCGCTATTGCTTCAATGGTGCTGTAGTCTCTTAGTCTCTTATCATGACGTTAGAAAGGTATGGCCCTCAAATTGGGTGTCATGCAGAATCGGTGCCATGTACAGGAGAAGTATAGGAAGGCAAGGATTAGCAATTGATCTGGGAGTATGGCCTCAAAACATAACAATTGGTCTTGTTGTTTCTTCAGCCTTGTGGGGCGGAACTGAAAATCTTCAACACTAAACCCCATAAACACTTATATTGTGTTGTAAACTCCGGACCTTACTTGGACATCAACCACCGGTAACCAACAACCGGTAGTCTAGCTCACTGTTCCAGGAAAAATTGGTATATTAGTTGCATTGCAAGGCGCTTGACTCAAAGAGTGATATGTTGTCTAAGTCTAAGCCTAATGATGGCGGTGATGATGAGTTGGAGGATAATAGAGAGGTGACAGATAGTTCTGGTAAGTCACTAATTCAGTCTGACACAAAGATGATTCCAGGAATCTATCCCTCCTCATGTACGGTCAATGAATCGAAAAAAGCAAAGGAATAGGTGCCACAATATCGATTAGGGAGACCAAATACTGATCCTTAAAGATTTAGACACTGAAGGGCTGTCTTCACATGAGATAGATTGCAACTCTACCAACGAAGGTAAATTGCAACTCGGGCTCGAGGCGATTGGCCTGCAGATTGGTGAACCTGCCAATAACGCGACCTTTCCTCCACCACTCACACATCACCGCCAAACCTCTTCGAAAGACGAAGATTTGGACTACTACCTCACAACACAACTCAAATCCGTGGGCGTAGACACTGTCAAAATGCTTCCGCAGGGCAAGAAACCCTCGCTGAATCCAGCTGCAGCTGTGTTTTCCCCCGGCCAGCCTTGTCAACCTGGTAAATCATTATATCGCTCCGGCCATACAGCATAATAGCTAATCGCAAATGAAGCAGACACTGCGTCTACGACCTCTCGCGTATCGTCTGGTACAGCTACTGGACTTGGCAATATCCCCGCTGGTGGTACATCTGGACGTCTCTATACCTCTCAAAAAGGTCGCTCTAACCTCTCCGGGACAAGCTTCAATGATCACAGGCGCGGTCAGTTGCCCCTTTCGCAGTTCTCCTCACTGATCTCTAACTCATACAAGACCCAACCTATGCGGAAAACCCTAACCCAGCCTTCCTCCACGGGCCACGCCTCATTCCTGGCCGCTCCACTGGTCGATCCGTTATGGAAGAGAGTGCGCGCTTCGACGCCACTGGCCCCAACCCTGACAATATCCCACTCTACGGCAGCCTCCATGGAATGCACTTCCATCCTAGCACGGGAACATTCACTGGCGACGGACCTCCTCGTTCCACGCCTCTTCGTAGCGATGGCAAAGGACCTTGCACGCCTGCTATGATGACGCCAAAAGATCCGACCGCCAACGGGAGGCTAGTCAGTGATCAGCTTCATGTTCAGACTCGAGCATTTGTCGATAGGTCAATGGAGACGTTTGGAGCAAATGGTAACGTCCAAGTGATGTATTTTGGGAAGCCAGAGGGTCGGATTGCGGAGCGTGAGGAAGACGAGGAACAATTCAAGATCATTGCTGCTGCCAAAGAGGAGTCCAAGAAGAAATTGGAGGAGGAGAATCTGAAGAATATGGTACGTGAAAAATTGGAGGAAAAGCATTTCAAGATCGTTACGGGCGCTAAGGAGAGAGTGAAGGATGAGCTAGGGGGTAAGGAGAAAGAGAAGGAAGCGGTTGGGGGAGCTGGGTATGCGGAGCCGAGTCTTACGAAGGATGATGTGAAGGTTCGCGATTTCATGTATGAGCCGATCAAAGAAAAGAAGAAGGTGAATTTCGGCACCAAGAAGCCCCCGACCATGGCCGAGAAGTTAGAGATGCATTTTGCCAAAGATCTTTAGAGGGGAGACGATTGTGGCAAAAGATGTTGGTCAGAGTTGGATACCTAGTAACTGTGGTATCGTTGAGTCAGCAGAGCGAGGATTGTCTTTGGTATGCGATTCTCACAATCGATACCCACTGAACGATAAGGGGTGACAATCCAAGCCGCATAGGAAACGTTTCTCTTCATAGGATTAATTTACCAATATGCGACGCTTGAACAGAACATAATGAATGCTGCGGACGAGCGTTATGCCAATGACATTAGCCAGTAGTTTTACATACGCAGACATACTAATCTGAAAAGCAAGAGTATAAACTCGTATGATCGTAAATTACATGCCTCATTACCTATCCTCTCAACCGCATCAAACCCTACGTCAGTTCAGGAAACTTCCTGACATAATGCGCCGGGCACTCATACCCTCCAGGGTTATTATGAAGATACAACTGATGATAATCCTCCGCATCCCACCACTGCCCCGCCTCCAAAATCTCCGTTGAAATCTTCCCCTGCTTCCACCACTGCTCCTGCGCCTTCTTCGTTATAGTCTCCGCCTCTACCTTCTGCTCTGGCGAATGATAGAAGATAGCGGAGCGATATTGGGTACCAGTGTCCATACCCTGACGGTTCGGGGTAGTAGGGTCGTGCATTTGGTAGAAGAATTGGAGAAGGGTGGTGTAAGAGAGTTTGGAGGGATCGAAGGTCATTTGGAGGGATTCGGCATCTTTCATCACATGTTAGCACTCCATCGCATTGAAAAGTATGAAAACTTACGGCCTGTGCGTCCAGAGCACACAGCACGATAGCTCGGATTCGAGGTGTCGCCACCGATATAGCCGACCCTTGCATCAAGCAAGCCATTGCCATCAAAATGCTTTCGGAATAGATGCTCGACGCCCCAGAAACATCCGGCCGCTACTGTGCATTTCTGGGCATTCTCGGGAATGTTGACGGCGGCTTGACTTTGCGGGTTGAGACCCATGCTTGTGGATGTTGTGAAGGGGCGGAAGAGGCGAGTTAGGAAGTTAGGCATTGAGGAGGCCATGAGGATAGTTAGGAGGGCAAAAGTGGAGAACAGGAGGGTTCTCAAAGAGGTAGACAGTTTGAGGTATGTATAAAGAATGAGAGACAAGAAAAGTGGGAAGCGTTGTCTTTATATTCGAAAAGTATTCATCGACACGGGCTTGACGTCGTCGATCGATGTCTTAGGGCAAGGGCACTAACAGCTGCGGCTGGATGAGTAATCAGGGTGGCAATGAGTATGATCTGGAATCATCACCGAGGTCAATGCTGGCTGACATTTTTGGTATTTGGAAGAATGAAAGGCTTTGACCAACTATGACGAATCGTAAAAGACCTCAATAGGTACCTGGCCCTCTGCAGGCATTCATACCGATGCTCCGTGATCAAATATGCTCATATGCAACGCCACGCATGTATGCCATGGCAACAGCCGTCTTCCAACGCCATACGAAATATCATGCTACATGCATACTCGCCAACGATGCTGAAGCGGAAAAAAAGTAGAAGCTCTTGAGAATAAGACGATGTGCTTTTGGCAAAAGAACCTCATCTCCAAGTACCCTTTCCACCAACCAAGAGACTTCCTCGAGGATTCCCCCCACTCCCTGTAACGGCAGTACTCAGCCGTACACCCTTCTCACCGACCAAGCCACTGTCCCTTGTTCTGCCGCTCTCGCCCATGGTAGTTCTTCGCGAGGGAGCATGCTTTATCACTGGCGCGGTGCGAGGGCTTAGTACGCTTGCTTTGAAGTCGTTTTCCTTATCGCTTTTGACCATTCGCCGTGCGTGTGACGCAGTGAACATGGCATTTTCATTTGGTGGGCTTCCTGTTGACGCAGCGGTAGGGCTTCGCCGTCGGTGAGGGTTGACTCGACCAGCGTTATTGGGAGCTACAGATGAGACTCGCTTGACGGCGGCCTTGATCTGCATTGCATCGCTCTTGTTGCCTCGCCACCGGTCTTCACTGTCTGATCCAGAGTTACTGGCGCTGTCTGTCACAATTAAATTGCTGTTGATGTTCTCGACATGTGACAGCGTTGAAGAGCGATTTCCGGCTTTACTTGGCTCGATCTCTCGGAGTGGTGAGGTGTCTGAGTCCGAGGAGAATTGGGTGAGGGTTGGTGGAAGTGGAGAGCCATCAGTCTTTTTCGCAAGAAATCCAGCCTTGAATCGATTGTGCTTTTGCTTTGGTTCGATAGTTGCAACTGGCGGAGCAGGAATGGGAGAGGAGTCAGTGTCTTCAGTTGTCAGGACGGGCTGACTTGCTAAAAGGAACGTGGATGATGGCGGTGGAACGGGGTTCGTTGGCTCAATGGAAGAGGTATCGGGCGTCCCGTCGGATCGCTGAGGTGTTTTCTCGAATTCTGCAAGTGCACCCTCTTCTGTATCGTCTCGCCATCTTACGCCCCTCTTCGTTCCTTTTGTCGGAGACTTCTTTTTGGGGGTAAAAGAAACACCCTTCTTGGCTGTTGCAGCTTTCCGACGTTTGGGCGACATTCTCACAGGTGACCCGGTCAGATTGGAGAGGTTGGCCGAGGACGAGGCTAGCACGGCCTTGAGTGGCGTGATTCCTCCCAAACCGACCTGCTTCTTACGCTTGGGCGTCCCATTTCGCGTAGGTGGGAACGCTTCGGTGGGCATGAGGCTGCCATCCGGCTTGATTATATGGGATGTAACGGTGTTGCATCCTGTCACGATTTTGCGAAGAATGTTCTTCGCAGCGCTGACAGCGTCTTCCTCGCTCATCGACATAAGGCCGGAGACTGCGGCTATCGTCTCGAAGTGAGCTTGTAGTAAGAGCTGGATTGTGCTGGCTTCACCACCTTTTTCGTCTTCGAGCACTGAAAGTACGGCTTCACGCTCTGCATTGCCCCTTAGATTCTCGGCTTCCCTACTAAGGCAAGCTGCATCTGGTCCATCTTCTCTTCCATCCACCTCCTTTAGTTGTCTGACAGCATTCTGCAGAGCTGAGTCGATCGCCCGGGCCCAATTACTCTTTGTCAACCTATGGTGATAGTGATGTCTACTACCTTCGAGCTCAAGTAACATACCTTGGGCAGTCTTGCGCATTGCCTGCATATTTTGGAGGGTGCCTTCTTCTTCGGCGTTATCGCACACCTGATCGAATGCAGCTACCCAGGATGAGATCATCCCTATTCTTCTCTCGATCTGTCTGAGCTTCTTCATGTTAGCTGCCTTTTCCGACCGCTCTTTCTCAGAGTCTTCATAAGCTTTGCGGATCCTGACGACACCCTCTCTTGTGATGATTTCTCGCTTCTCTGCTTGGCGCTGGAATTTAGCAAACGCAAAGCCTTCTGAATCTCTCTGTTGCTGCTTGAGCTCGTTGATGAGAGCCATCTGCTCGTCGATCTTGACCAAGAAATCCTTCACGTGGCGATTGACATTGTACACATTTCTTGTGACCTTGGTCTGGATATTTTTTGCGCGATTGGCATAGCGTAACGTGTTTTGCGTTTCGTCGAAATGTTGGCTAGACGGACTCACACAGACGATCATGACAGTCTTGCAATTACCGCCAAGTGAGAATTTTAGCAACCGAGTCAGCTTCGAGTTCCGGTAGGGAATGTGATTCTTCTTCCTCGGATCGCAAAGCGCATTAATACAGCTGCCAAGAGCAAGCAGGGATTTGTTGATATTTGCACCCTCTGTAAGCCGCTCTCCCCTGTTCTTCGTGGCACTTGCTCGCTCACTTCCTGCGAGATCAATTATGCTCAGCGTTGCCATTGTATGTGGCTCGTTGATGTCGGCGTTCCGATCTTTCTGCGAGACGTTTATTTGAAGAACAGCATGCGATCGAGAAGATGTAGCGTTGGCTTCGGTGGGCGACATCGTCCGGTATTCATTACCTCTAACAATCATGTCCATGACCTCTTGTACGTTTTGGGGATGATGGCTCGAAAGTCCAGCGACCGAAACTGCATGATTGGCATCTTCTCGGAGCATGAGGCCTTGCTTGCTTCCTCCAGGTACCAACAGATCTCTGATAGTCTCGTTATAGATCTCCAAGTATGAGAGCGAAACCTCGGTCACTTTCTCGTCTGAGCGCTCTGCTATCCGCTCAAATAGCTCTTGCATAGTCAAAAATATGACGCCAGGGTCCTGCACCGTTCCGGTGATTGTATGTGTTTTTCCGCATCCTGTAGCACCGTATGCAAACACCGTAGCATTGTAGCCATCCAACACGCTGTCCAGCAGGTTTCTTGTTGTAGCTTCGTAGACTTCTCCCTGCGAAGTGTTCTCGTCGAATACTCTGTCGAAGCCGAATGTCTGATCTTTTGACCTTCTACCGCTTGGGCCTGTGAATTTGGAACCTCGTGCTATGGCGTGGTCTTCTGGTGGATCAAATACACTACGCAGATCAGCCTAACGGTCAACTCAGTCCGTCGTGAATATTTCATTACAGGCATTTATCATCAACCACTTTCAAGACTGGCCGAATGCCTTTCGATTTCAGTGAGGGGGCAGGAGCTCCTGCGAGAGATCCATCCCCCAGAAAAAGTGGTCCTTCTGGCAAAGCAGTGAGTTGCGAAGCTTCTCGAACCTGTTGCAGCTTGTCAGATCATATACCCGCTGTCGCCGCAATGTGCGTACTGTAAAAGGCCGGACTCTTATCGCAACACTAATTGACGAAGCTCCATCAGAAGCTGCCATTCTGTTTGTGTAAACACTGTTCGTTCGCCCTGGTCAATTTCAGCATTCAGGAATTGCACAGCTAACATTCGAGTACGAGGCAGTTAGGGCGATTCCCAAGCGAAGCGATTATGAGAGAGCGACCGCGAAGCTGCGTGGACTGTTGTGCCTCTTGCGCAAGTATTGATGTTGTGTTTTAGCTCCGCTTGACCACTTTGGGATTGTTGACTGAGCAACCAACAAGCTCTCAAGCGCGAAGCGTTGTCGCGACTAGCTTCAAGATGAGTCAGCATCAAGTGGTCCAATTGGTCGAGAGTTGTCGTCTCAAACAATGCAACCACTCAAGACAGAAGTTGGCTATCTTTCTGCCATTGAATTTGCAAATTTCTACCCAGCAGAAAAGATAACGAACTCTATTTGGTAGCTTGTAGGCACTCCTACCACAAGGTGCTTGCTAAAAGAGTGTGAATGCCACGAGTAGATTCATGCTGTTTAAATCATCGATTGAACGAGCGAGAAAGAGAAGAAAGGAGTCCCACGCACATGTGGGTACACAACAGCTTGTAGTGCTAAGGAACGTGGCTATCCGAAGTTCTGTTTTTGAGGTGAGGAGACAGGTTAAAGAGGAGGACGTCTCCTTTAGGATTGTGGGATGATGGCGCATAATCAATTCAAGTAGTAAGACCAGAATCCGTAATGCGTTTTGTGTGCTAGGGCCTTGGAGAGAGAGAATGCCCTATCTTTCCTGGGCCTATCTCACGTGGTTTCGCTCTTCGATACTTCACCGATTTGACTTTTTACGATCCACGTCTCAAACAAGGCATATTACCCGAAACAGTATCCCTTCGCGCCCAATTTTAGATGACTTTGGTACGCAGTTCTTACTGACTATTCACGGTTCGCCTTCACTTCTTCGACTGTCGTCGATTACTTAAGTCTTTATCTTTTCCCCCTCATCGTCTCTTCATATTTCACCCTCCACACAGTATTATTCATAGAAAGCTTTGGAGTGGTGACTTACCCTGTCTCTTCCTGGGCATATCTCACATTGCTTCGCTTCTTTCATAAGTAAGCAACTTGACTTTCTACCATTCACGCCTTGATAAAGGCATACGACAAACGGTATTAGTTCGCGCCTAGTATTAGATGAATTCGGTGCGCAGTTCTTATCAGCTATTCACGATTCGGCTTCACTTCTTCGAGGTCGCCATTCGCCGTCGTCGAATACTTAAAGTCTCCCTTTTCCCCCCACATCATCTCTTTGTTTCACACCCTCTCTATTCTCAGCAAGTTCCACAGCTCTAATGTAGAATTGTTACTTGCCATGAGCGGCTGAGGTTTCTTGTTCCTCGTCGCAGGTTCTCAATAGGTCTATAGCTCACAAAGTGATATATTTCATTGATAGGCACTCTCCACTGTAGCTTACAAATCTCAATGGCTACCATGGACCGCGCTCAAACGCCGGCGTTCGGCTTAGCATCATCTCTGGAAGCTATGATCGAAAGCTCACTTGCAACATCACTAGAGCGTCGCCTCACGTCTGCTCTCAATCAACGACTTGGATTGGATGGCTCAAGCCTGGAAGATAGGATATCAGCGTTGGTGAACGTTGCGGTGGAGCAACGTCTTGGATCCGGTACTCTCAACTCTCTTATTCAGGGTCAATTGTCGGGCATCTTGGATCAGAGGTTTGGGCATCTTACTGCTGTATTGGATTCTAGAATTCGATTTGCTGTTGATGCGGCGATTCAGCATCGCCTCGGGACTAGCGTAAGAGCTCAAATCACATTCGACGTACCCTTACAACAGACAGTATCCCCCGCACTGAGCCAAGACAGAACTACTTCGCTTTCTCTCGGCAGTGACACTAGCACCGTCCCCTGTCAGTACCATACCGTCGAGCGTGACGGTAGTGCCACCGTGAATCAACAAATCGAACATGAAATCTCAATCTACGACAGCAAAGTGGAAGAACTCGTAGATGTGCCGATACAGGAAATATTGGAGCGATCTTCTTCACTTGGAAATACCATCGTCGCCGAAAAAACAACCTCAGTGAAACGCGAGTCTCCGCTCAAGGAGCTCGTTCCGACCGTTGAGAAACAGACTCTGCTATCTGTGTCCATTCCTGGCACGAAGGCAGAATCAGATATTGTTACTAAGCCAAGAGCCCAAGCCCGTAAAGAGACTTCAAATAAGCCTATTGTTTTGCCTGGTATGGGGATACAATTCCCTGTATATCAACCACCACTATTCCTGGAGCAAGCTGTCATCGACGTAACTCAGGATGATGCCTCACTATTCGTCGAGCAGGATGAGACTAAGGCAAGACCAGAGACACCAGAGGGTATGCACTTAACCTCCACGGGTCGCAAGTCAGATGCAATGCAAGAGCGCCTCCCAGCGAGTCAGGATCGTACTCTTTCTAACAAATTTGCCACTCTGCTCCGTGAGTATCAGAACGGGAACAAAGTTGCAGAGCTTGAAGACCACACTACATGCGCAAAATGTGGAAGTCCCCCAGATGACGCACACGTGATCAGTTGTTTTCACGTTTACTGTGAAGAGTGTCTGGCCGCACTAGCTTACAATGCATCCTTGGGGGATAAAGATGAGATTGCTTGCGTCAAGTGCCTTGCAGTTTGCATTGAAGCGGAGCCAGTCTTTGGGTTACTAGCTGACTTCGCTGAAAAGTCGTCTGCGATACAAATCGAAGACGCTCATGTTGAGCCGGTGGAAAAGTCAAAAAAGCCGTCAAAAAAGCGCACAAGCACCCCTGCCGTGTCTGAAAAGAGCGACGCCGAAGCTCCCATGCGGAAGAAGCCGAAAAAGACCAATGACCAATCCGACGCTGGGGAGGGCCCCTCTATCAAATTCCTATCGAAAAGGGCGTCTAAATTGACTTCGGCTGCTCATAAGCGCGGCCATCCCCGTATCGTTGATATCTCTACCTTTTCCGAAGAGACAGATAAGCAAAACCTTACGATGGCGGACGTTGTGGCCACCAGCCTTTGGAAATATAAGCCAGAGGCATTACAAGCATTCCTCGATGTGGGTATCTACCCCACATTTCGCTTTGTAGTACGGGATGCAACGAGCGAAGTAGGAGATTTTGCGATTGAGAGGGAGAGCTCAGAGTCTGGTCCTATTGTGAGGGTAAGTAGACTGAATTTGTCTCACCATGCAAGCTAATGCAATACCATAGTGTGGTTATCTCCATCGCGCGGAGGACGACCAAAAGCTCAAAGCTACAAAGTGGGCCGTAAGCTACGAATATTTCATCAAAGAAAATGGCCTATGGGCTCCCCACGCTCACAAGAGGAACGATAACATTCAATCAGTGAACAGGGCTGTCATAAATCAAGCGGCAGCTGAGCTTGGGACAGAGCTGTTCCTCCGCAAGATTTGGACTGAGAATGAAGGAATTGAGATTTCTGCAACTTTATGGACTCCAGAGGATGCGAGCAAAGGGAATTCCATCTTTACAGAGCAAAGGGGTGGTAAAGCGGACGGTAAGAAACTCTCTAGTGGAAAGAAAGAGAATGGTAAATGAGCGGATGCTATCAAGGCTGTGACCAACAAGATTAAAAACGAAGAGGTCGACGGTAATTTACCATGGTGTGGAGGCTACGACGATACTATCAACTGTGGTAATGGCAATGCTTGTGAGCTGGAGGTCATCTTACAGATTGGATCCTTTGCTGCTTACGAAGGGAAGACCTTTGTTGTTTGCTTTCGCTTTCATGAATTAGACGTCGAAATGACGTGCTTTGATAGACAATAGAATCCCTCCCAACTTACGTAGTGAGCTCTCTTTAGTACTGACGCACGGTACTCATCTTGTCTGTTTGCTTTACGCTTATGATTCTCGGCCTTGATGAACTTTGCGTTTTCCATTTTTAGAGCATCTTGTTGCAGAAGAATAGTAACAACGTCCTGTGCCTGGGCTCTTGTTCAATGAGATCACCGTGCGTCTTCGCTCTGGGCCCATATAAGCTGATGCGGAATCCATACAAGACTGTAGCGAGGCCTCGATTGCTGCTCTCGATTTAGATTTTTGGACCTCTTGTACGAAAAACCGAGCCCCGGGCACCTCCACCGCACGCTTGGCGTATTGCTTGGGAGCAACTGCACCGAATCTCACAAGCTCGAAGTGGTTGTATCTGCTCCGCTGTAAAGCCACGACAAGACGAGGTGCCTCACGCATTTTCGCTGGGCGGATAGGCATTCTTCCTGATTGGACTTATCTGGAGAGGTCAGACGCTTTGCAGAATGTAGGCGAGGCTAATGAGAGTCATCTGCCCAGGGAAGAAGGTAGAGATTGATGGTTGCCCATGAATTTCGGTGCGAAGTGAAGATTGGGAGAACTGTGTATGAGTGATATGGAGGCGAATGAAAAATGTTTGATGGTTGAAAATAGGACGGAAACGAATATATCGACAAGGTTTTCGATTGTGGAGAAGTGAGTTAGACTGACATTTGGCTTTGTTATTCGCGGTCAATGTTTGAAACATGTTATTCATAGCATCGTAAATTATAATGCCACTGGATCATCTCCTTTTCTGGCTCTGGCTACTTTCATCGTCATCGTAGCTTGGCATGATCACATCAAATTCCTCATCAATATCCATATCCTCCCCGCCAGGCTCTCTGAACCTGAACGCAAGGGTAGCACCATCTTGCAATCCCGCACCCAGGGGGCTCTCATTCAGGACGCTACCCTTTCTTACACCCTTGCCCTTCTTGACGTCTCCGTCCTCCACCTCTGGTATCACCAGAGATATCCATCCTTTGTTGATATTATGCTTGTCGACTTGTATTCCAAATACTATAGCCTCTGGGTCTGAAGGGACAGAATTGCCGTTGATTTCCGTCATTCCACGACCATTGATCATGTCTAGGAGTTCTTGTTTGATATCAGAGAATGATTGGCTTGGTGTGACGAACAATAGGAAAGTGTCCTTGTGTTGTTTGAGTTTGAGCGTCCAATGTTGCGAATTGGGCGTCTTAGGTGACTACGAGGATTAGAAACAGGCAGGCATAAGCTGGAAAACCCACGTACCATGTTGGTCCAGCATTCCAAAATTGGAAAGGAGAAGAGATCCACAAAATGAATTAAATCTACGCGCTCCTTCGTTGACGCGCGCCGAGACCGCCAAGCATTTTACTTCCACCACTGTGTTTATTCACCAAGATATTTCGGCTTGCAAGCAAGTGTGAAGTCGAATCGCCTGTCTTCTGGCCAGCGGTCTCTTGACCTAATCGAGACCTCCGAAGAGTATCATAATGGAGGGATCTGGGGTGCCATATGAGTCTAAAAGTCTTCAATATTCAAATTACCCCATCCCAAGCCATGAGAATCGTCTTTCTATCCCCTTCTCCGTCCGCTTTCCCGCAGCAACAACTGTCGCTTTCATCACCGGACTCGGTCTAGGTCTCTCGCATGGGAGCAAAACAGCAGGCTTGCGTTTTCGAGCAGAGCACTCTCACAGGTTCCCGACCACATCAACAGGATGGTATTTGTACCACAAGAGCAAAAACTATCACATAATGCTTGGGGGTATCAAAGAGGGTATGAAAATGGGAGCGAAGATAGCCTTCTGGGGCGGGGGCTTCTTTTTGATTGAGGAGGCTGTGGATTATACAAGGGAGAAGAAGGATTTCTTGTCTACTGTTGTGGCCGGGCTTGCTATATCTGGAGCGTTCAGTGCTTGGAGTAAGACCTGGAAAGAAAAGCTACTGGTGCCTAGGGAAAGACTGACTTGCTGGTAGATAGATTTCCTCTATTGACAGCAGCACGTACCTGCCGGGCTGGCTTGTACGGCAGTCTTGCCTTCGGCTTGGCCCAAGATCTACTGGGCCTTGCACGAGGCCGCCCGCTAGGTTACGTAGACTTTATGCTGGCAAAGCTCAAAAGTCGTCCGATGGCGGACGGCTGAAGGACGACAAATGGCCATTCCTCATCGTCTACAAAGCATATCGACGTTATAGGTGGTTGCGAAGCCGATACTCGAGTGGCACAAGATACCAAGTCGGTATTTCCAACGGCATGGGCAAAAACCGGACGCCCGAGATCATTATATATCTGAACATGATATCCTCTGCCTATTGTAATATCACGAAAGGTGGATGTTGGAAAGCGAGATTAATCCGAAAGACAACGAAAGTCTGGGATTGCAGTCTTGCTCACATGACTGTGATCCTGCTTAGTCTACGAAACGCAGCAGTACGAGGTCGGTGGTAGTGAACAGAGCGATCAAGGCCGAGATGCAGTCAGCGTTCATAGCTCTGTGCCGCGTTTATAGCTCTGTGGAACAAAGTGGGTGGCTTGATCGTCGCTGCCGAGGTTGCCACGATACTGTACTCTGCGATCATTGAATCTTGCCGCCACTTTTGGCAAGACCAGCAACAGTCTGAGAAAACCTGGTTCGTGTTCACGTGGACCGAGTGCCCGGCATTTCCATGCGCAAGATCTCGCTCCGAAGCAAATAACAATCAAAATTCTATCGGGAGGTTATTCTTGTACCACAACCGGTCGAACGGGGTAGAAGTGCCAACGTATCCATCTGTTGCCGTGGACGGGATACCTTGTCTGATCCCCTTTTGAAGTACGACTGGTCTGCACAAATCTCTTTCAATCAAATATAGGCATTCGCATGACCTCACAAAGCTCGCTATCGAGAAACATGGTCAAGATGCGTGGTTCAGGTATCATTTGTCGCACCAACGAATCTCTCTAATAAATACTTGTCCTCAAATACACTCGACTCGATCGTCCAGTTGAGTTGTGCAGAAAGACTTGTCATACGCGTGCCGGAGATTAGATGAGTGGTCAAATTGTAAAGTGGTCGCCTTGAGTAACACCAGTATAGGATAGCTGGTATCCCTTTGTTCAACCCGGATAGCAACAGGCTTGTGTATCTTGAGTATCTATATAAACCCGTTAGCTGCTGGCTTCTTTTTCCTCCTTCAATCTTCAAACCCCAGCCTTAGCTTTTGCAAATTGAAGCCTCACAATATACCATCCCTACCTTCAACAAATTTCCTTCACTTATAACATCAAACACCAACAAGATGCCTATACGTACCCTACCACCGAGTGCCACATCCTCTAGGGCTAATGATTTCAGCCGACTGCAAATCACAGGAGGCTCCCAAGCTGGGGGTAATTCCCAGGCACGGGGAAATTCGACTTCCCAAAGCCAGCAGGCTGTGAGATCCTCAAAGTCATCATCAAGTGGAACGCTCGTAAGGATCCCAGGTGGGCCAGGGTCTTCTAGTGGATCATCGACGAGCATGAAAAGTGTTGCGGGTTCCCAATCAGTATCCAGAAGTTCTAGCCAGCGCCCAGAAGCCACGCAACGACGAACAGCTGCAATTGCGCCTGGGACAAGCACTATTCATGAAGAGGATGAGTACGAAGACTTTCCTGTCAGCAACAATCGACAATATACGAATGATGGCGGAAAGGGATATTCCCAAAGTCAGGCCCCAAGCAACAGAGGGTTCTCTCAAAGTGCAGTCTCCAGTAGCCAGAACAATTCTCAAATCCGAGGATCAAGCAACAACAACTATTCTCAGAGCCTGGTCCCCAGCAACAGTGGGCGTGGGACCTCACAACCTAGGGGAACTTCTCAAGCCCTGGTCACAAGGCAAAGTGGTGGAGCGATGACTCCTTACCAGCCTACGCAGCAGCCAGCACAAGAAGAAGGCGAGGAAATGATCGTAAAGCGCAGATTCGTCCCCTTCACTATTCAGACATGCCCGTCCGATTTATATTCCGCCCTGAAGGACTGTTTCCAGGTCAAGGGCGAGAAAATCAAAGAATGGTGAGTAACATTGTTGAATGAGTTTTGGATTTTTGTGTTCATGCGCATGTTGGGTCGCGAGGTCTTCTTGTCCTCCCCTGACCTTTACAAAAAGTTTCTTGAATCTGGAGTCAATTTCTTGCCAATATGACTAATATTGAGAACACAAAGGTGCGAGGACGATCTTATTCGCGTGGACAGTTTACTCTGGAAGAACCGTAATACTGAGTTTCCGTACAACATCGATGGACTACTGAAGCAGTCTGGTCCAAAGGACATTGAGAGATGGAACAAGTGCGTCAAAGACTTCAAAAATCAAAAAGAAATGGAAGATGCGATGGGTGTCAAGTTCAGTAAGTTGATCAATGTTGATAAGAGCACACACTCCAGTGCCCAAACCCAAACCATGTTCCTACTTATCAAACGTTCCCAGGACTCCCAGTGCTGACCTTAAACCACCTGTAGCGAAATCAGGGAATATGTTCAATCCTGATTGCGAGTATTGCTCTGCAATAGGTTACGGATGCGCTAGGTCGCCGGAGAAGCACTATAGGTCAATTTCATCTGGTTGGTATGATTATTGATGGCTGAAGCCGGGCTACAGTGTCTTCTATGGGAAAGATTATAATTAGTCTAGCATGATGCCTATGGTAAAGATGGATGCGCTTGCCCGCACTTTGGAGTCATGTTCAGCGGTAAAAGGAAGTCCAGAATTAGCTTAACATCCACCAGTTACTAGAACAAAATCCTTGTACTTTGCCTTTGGTCACGGTAGCTACGAATCAAAGTCTTGCGATAACCTCTTCTTTGTGCACGGAAAATGGCGATCGTTCGGATTGTACTATTGCTTGAGCATGTTGGAAGGCGTTTTCTGTAGTAGTACTCATGCAAATCACTTTGGGAGATCATAAACTCAGTCGAAAGTAGGCTCTCATGCCTTTTCTGATCTTGTAGCATGAACCTTTCGATCTATTCATTTATTGACGTGCAGCATTGCCTCTGACTAGTCGTCTTTAGAACGATTCGCTGCCTTCTGGGTCAGCCCCACTTATGGGTCAGCACTACATAGTTATTTTTCACGATCCAAGAACGTGGCCAGTATCGGTCTAATGATTGGAGTCAGCCCACAGGGGATTTTGGCCCGTAAGTAACAACCTGCTCTCTGGCAATCGAAACCATTTTCAATTTCGAGCCGAGGCGCGCTTAGGCGAACGTGGGGATTGTTTGTGTGGTGATAAAGAAAGCCAAGGTCGTTTTAACAATGTCCAGACCTTCAACCAAGGACCGAGTCGAAACTACAATCGTCATCATGTCTACCGTTCCCTGCCTAATCTTTGACAGTATGCAGCGAATTGTCAAACTGCTTTGACGCGGCTCAAACCCTTCCAGGGCTGCCTGCGCCCGGGCACCATGGCAGCCACCGTCGTGCTTTCCTCTTCGCCCTGCTACTCAGCCATTGCAGTTACCCCTCCCCATGGAAAACCTGCTGCCATGTCCTCTTCACCTAGCTTACCTTCGCCTTCTCAGCTATTCTCCAGCATGCCTCTTCGTCTTCCGAGTGGAACCAAAACAGCTGCGATCCCTTCAGATGCCGTGGCGGGATTTGCAAGCGCGTCAACATTACTTCGTAAAGCACATGAAGACAGTAAGGTCCAGTCGCGGACAGACACGCGAGATTCTACCCTCAAAAGGGTCATCGATCTGCACAAGACTCCTAGTTTGATCGCTGAAGCGACGAAGAAAAAGGGTTTGAATGAGAAGTCTGCCAAAGAGAAGGTCGTGAAAAGGAAGGCCGTGGATGGAAATGGCGTGAAAGTGAAGAAACCCGTCTTTCAGAAGCCTGGGTTGGAGCAGGATCACGAGACCATACTAGATCGAACGAATAAATCCGAGGCAGAGCCTGAATGTTACCCGCAGGCGTTGAAGGACAACAGAACAGGAGTAAAAAAGTCTTCCAAGAAGAAGAAGAAGGATGAGGACGACGGACAGACAAAGATCAAGCAGGCGAGGGTCACAAAGCCTCGGGCATCGGGATCAAGTGAAAAATCCAAAAAGACGACTACAGATACAAGGAAGGCCAAGGAGACGGTCACCAGTGCTTCCATGGTGCCCATTTCGACCCAAGACTCGGATGTGCAAGCACGAGAGGAATTCCGAGAGCTATGTTCGGAAAAGGCTATCCCAATGCGGCGAGACTGGACTCCAGTCAGGGACACAGTGCAAGAAACTGCCACGGCGAACGATTTTGAGAACTCGGGCTCCGCACTATTGCCAAACACACCTTCTATTTCCGAGCTTCCTAAGGCTCGCTTCGGCGAGCTCCTAGGCGACTTCGGTCTTGCGCAACAAGGTGAAGATATTGCGAGTATATTTGAAGCCGCACGACCAGCAAATGGTGCTGCGATAGTGAAAAGGAGGAGGATTGAGCTCGTGAAAGGTATGCCCGCACCGGCAGCAGTAGAGAAAGCACAGAGAAGCAAGTCGCCAAAGAAGCTTCAAACAGTAACGGCCAAAGCTACCGCGCCTTTCATGCCGATCGATTCACCAGAAAATTCTTCGTTGTTGCAGTATTTCGGGGCTACCGAGGTAGATTCAAAGCTACTCACGAATGGGCAGCTGAGTAAATCCGGATCCCCTGTGCCTGTCATGGCGAAGCCTCCAACGAAGAAGACGTCAAAAGCGAAATCCGCCGCAGCAAAAGTCAAGAAGTCAACCCAGGCCGCGCTTCTATCGCCTGAGTCTGCCATGAAAACTGCCCAGGATCAAGAGCTGATTTTTGGCACTTCAAGTCAGCTTGCGCGTGAGGAGTCCCCATCGTTGCTGAAAGACATACAGCACGCCATGAAAGAATCAGAGTGCAATGAGGGTGATTGGGAACCGTCTCAACCTTCAATCAAGTTCAAGCCATACAATTCGCTTGCATTGGCGCAATCAAGAAATCTTTGGTCTGAGGCATCTCGAGATTTGGCAGGCTCGCTGCTTGATACGGAGGTGGTGGATCTATCAGAGACACCGAAACCGCAGAGGGCAACTGCACAGCTTCCGCTAGAGACCCAGCAGGGTGCGGGAGATAGCATACTACCAGGAGGCCAGATACCCTCGACCGTTGCAAAGCTAGATTTGGAGTCTACTTCTGCCCTCCAGCAGCAACCTCAAGAGCTGGAGCAGGTGATGCCACGTTCTGTAGCCGAGGCCGCACTCAAGAAGCGTCCGAAGAGTCATTCCCCAACTAAGAAAGGCGCCATTGCAAAGCCTGCGCCTGATCAAATGCCCAATTACAAGGGTTTCACGGATGTCCAATTGAGCAAAGCGGTCACTGCTTATGGATTCAAAACCATCAAGAAAAGAGAAGCAATGATCGTCCTCCTAGAAAAATGCTGGGAGAGCAAAGTAGCTATGGCCTTACAAGAGGTGCCAGCCAACACTAGTCAGCCGCAGGTTGCATCCGTTGATCTTGATGAAAGATCTTCGAAGGCGAACAATGCTGCCAAAAAAAGGGGCAGACGAACCAAAGTTTCCGATGCCACATTCGCAACAAGCAACAAGGTCGACGAACCGCCGGTGAAGAAGCCACGCGGTAGACCACGTAAGGATGTAACCGCGACGACGCCACCTGCGAAGCGAAAGCCAAAGGCTGCTTCGCGAACCCAGGATGGGGCAGAATCCGCAGTTTTGGCCTTAGACGAAATCTACGACTCCAGCCCACCAACGCCATCACCACCTCGTCGGCGATCCCCTCCTAAGTCCCCGGCCCCACTCCCACTTAGCCCGTCTACTATAACAGCTACTACTCTCACCGAAACCCCTGCCATAAACGATCAAGCGTTGCTCTTTGAATCAGTGACAAAAGCAGTCACTACCTTTCCGCCTAGCCACGACCCTAAGAACTTGACCTTTTACGAGAAAATGCTCATGTACGAACCCGTCGTCTTGGAAGATCTGACAATCTGGCTGAATGCCGAAGGTCTAGGTAAAGTGGGTGAGGATAATGAGGTTTCGCTTCTGCAGGTGAAAGAGTGGTGCGAGTCCAAGAGTATATGTTGTTTGTGGAAGGAGAATCTGAGGGGTGGGGCTAGAGCCAGGTGGTAGGGTAGGGCGACGCGCTTATGATTATTGGACATGACTGTATTGAGTTTCCGTGAAGAAAATTCATCTCAATTAAGCTTTAGCTCTGTCACTCATTTAATACTGCACAACCCACCCTCTCCGAAGAATCAAAGGTTCTCGCATCTCTACTATCTAACAATCACTCAATATACCATCATTCTACTTTAGCGGCTGCAAGAATGGTCCAATTTTTCGACCTGCCCGCATTGATTAGGAGGCTCGTATACTCCTTCCTGTCTCAGCCACACACCCCAACCTTCGGCAATTTACCAAGTGACCACTTCGATAACCACGTCACTACCAGTATTCTCGCCGTGAGCAAACAGATTCGAACTGAAGCGATGGCCGTACTATATGAAAATAACGTTTATCATCATTTTCTCAAGCCCCATCTAGGCAATGGAATGTACGAAATCGGTGTTGTTCTGGGAGATCCATGTTTCTTGAATCCTCCGGCTTCCGGTATGCTCCGGAAGATCCATCTTCACATTGAAGTCTCACCACAAGCGATCTGCTCTTTTCATAAACCATCTTGTTTTCACGCTCTGTTGAGAAGAATCGGGTATACATGCGATACCTTACGAGAAATCCCAAGCTTAGAAGATTTACATATTTCAATCAAGGGTAGCATCCACAATAATTGGACAGAGGAGCTCGGATTCCTCGAATCGAGAGGAGAGACTGAAAGAATGCACCAATTAATGGTATTCTTACGAGCTCGGTTCTCGAGAATCTTAAGGGATTTGATGAGATTGCCACAGACTGTTATTATGAGAGGTGGCGTCGTTGGTTTCATAAAACCTAACGGGCAACATGCTACAACAAATGAGAGTTTGTTAATACAAAGCTATTTCACAATGGTGCTGCATAGAGAGATGAAGGCAGGTGGCTATCAGGAAATGTTACGGAAGGCAGTGATTGTGGCTGGAGGATCCCAGATTGCAGTGTGACCCTGCTCTAGCATCGGATATCATGGTAATAACAATTTCAAAGAACGTCAGTGTTCCTGTTCGTTCAGAAGCTTCAAGGTATGCCACGAACAAAGAACAATGGGAGGTAATGGCCACATATTGATGCGGCATGGCCACGTGATACCTGCTGTACAACACTCAGAACGCAACCTTTCCGGTCTTTACAAAGTGGAAGAGACCCAACTTCCACCGCTGCCTCCACTCTGATGAATAAGACTGATCGGCGTTCTGGAGTATTCCATGCCCAACGCTGACCCGCTGTAGTATCCTATTGAAAGCTCGTAAACTTCAAGTCTACACAGTCCGAACCATGTTGAGGTTAGCTGAAGCGCAAACAGTGCTGGGAATAGTGTTGTTTCAGAAAATTCCGATAGACATTGTTATGGGCAATGTTCACCCTTCATAGAAAATGTGGCAGGATTGGGCAGACAAGTCTGGCTTCTGTTGATCTTCATGATGCGGAGGAGCAACCTCCAGCTCTAACCCTTCATCCCATATTGGGTGCTGTCACGAAAAACTAATCAAGAGTATAAACACGGTACCTCAGATACCGCCCCGATCTGGTCATACCGCCCCTCTCAAGGCCATCAAACCCAAAACAGCTACTTCAAGTTCCTTCCTCTCTCTGCCCAGATCTTTCCCGGCCTCTCCCCGCTCTGCAACCCCATCGTCCCGACTGCCTTCCTCAGAGCCATCCTTCCGCCGTCGCTTTCCCTTTGAACCATCTTCTGCTACACCACTAAGCTTGTACAGCTTCCTTACCTTCGGTATATCGGTCATTGCAGCAAGTGTCTGATCGTTGAAGTCGACCGAGGTGCCTTTGACAGATGTAGAAAGATGTTCCGAAACAGTTGATGATGTGATAGAAGGAGATGTGGAAAGCTTGATGGCTAGCAGATTGGTGGTAGTTGTTGTAATACCGAAAGTACGAAGTGATTGCGCTATCTGCACATTGTTCAATGCAAAGTTCTAGAAAGTAGACCTCATCTAGGACCTACGTTGTTATTTGCCCCTAAACTGAAGACGATCTCACTGTGCACGTTTCGGCTCTTCAACCGTGTATTAAGATAGTCATTTGCTGCTCGGAATACCGCTGCCAAGACGTGCGTGACTGACAAGATCTACTAATACAATCAATCAACGCTTACTTCTGGCTGTGAGGTGCTATATGCTACGTACTGTGCTGGCGTCTATGAGAGCATATTCGAAGTCTGGATTTCCCTGCAGCAGTTGATCCCGCAGAAAAGAAGCGTTTTCCACGTCGGTGAAGAGAGCGACGTGGACGGCAAGGTCTGGAGGGAGATGGACCAGATGGAAGGTTTGTAGGGAAACCATGGGAGCAACCTACGAAGCAATAACGAAATTGTTCTGGCTGCTAAAGACACTCTGCTTTGGAAGCTGTCTGATAGATTTGCGTAGTGTGGCTAGAAGCGCGCGGCTAGAAGCGCGCCGTCAAGACAACGGATCTTTAGTCAAGATCCTCTGTAGCAACCTCCAAGGCGAAAGTGTCAAACAATGGGAACGGGTAGGGGCTTCTTGCGAAGCTAGTTTTGCTTCCTAGGGTCTCGGTTCAATGTCACCGGGCGGAAGCTATTGAGATTTCTCAAAGGGTCCCCACCAAAGTGATGAGGTAGTCTCAGGGTTTGCTGGAACGGCCGCAGGAAATCCTCAGCTGTACTAGCCAGCCATGGTCCCATTGGCAGACACCTACCTCGGCGATTAGTGAAAATACATACCTGCAAGTTCATACAGGTGACTTTCTTCCGGTGTGCATTGAATTCAATCTAGAGTATGATCTTCACTATCTTTGCGTAGATGGAATTGCTGTACTTATCTGTGGGGGTATTGAAGCTGAATCGGTGATTCTAGCGGTGAATTTAGTGAATACCAAGGCCACAAAGGAGAAGAAAGTGATAGTAAGGTCCTCTTGCAATGGACTGGCTCTATTGTTGGAAGGATGCACCCAAAGCAGTCACGGGGACTCCAAGAGCCGAATAATTGATTCGTGAAGTGGTGTTTAATGGTAAATAATCAATGATGAAATATTGGCCGTCAACAAATAAAAATTGAGATCAAATCTGACCAAAGAATCGAAGAGCTTCATACTTGTTTTGAACCTAGTACGGTGATACAGCAGATTCATTTGGTATTTTGAACATCAACATACCCAGAACGTTATATACAAGAGCATGTAATGCTCCTAGCTTGACTCTTGTGATGTCAATATCTTCTGGCACCTACGGTACCTGACCTTAGCTTTACACCAACCATGCCAAACTAGAGTAGAAGATAAACAATAAATATCTAATTCTGAGCTAAGTTATGTTCAAATTTGGCCTTATTTGAGCTTGTTGTCATGTGACGAGACTCAGTGATGCAACTTCTGTTTCTGAGAGTTGAAGAGCGTTTCACGTGGGCTGGGGGGTATCTCGAGTATCTCCGCTACTGCCCGTGATGGGTTGAAGATCACGTCCGTAGGAATTGTCGCCATTAAGCAGCGCGGCGGATACATTGAGCTGTCATTCAATACGACTGGAGGGTTTGGGAGCAATTTGCACCTGCCATTGACTAATCCCGACACCGAAACCGCGCGATTGTTACAGTTCCTTCAAGGTCTCGATGTCGCAGTCCTCAATCCAACCACGACCGCGAGTCCAGACGTCATTCAGCCAGTGGCTAAAGTCACGCGGGTCACTCTTCGCATCAAGGTTAATGTGGAGCAGAACGACAAGGTCCGTGCTCTACTTTGTCAACTACAGACTCTCAACAATTGGGTATACCCATTGCCTCGGCATTCTTGGGGTCCTTACTGCCATAATTCCGGAAAGCCGAACTGTCAATTTGGACAGCTGTTCCCTCGCACAGACGTCGCCAAGTTCTGGAAGTATAGGGTACCATCAAAGCCTCTTCCGATCGGTGACGAAGACGCTCCAGCCAACACTGCAGACCAAGACGACACAACGCAATCCAACGATGGTCCAGCCAATGATGCAGATGAAGACGCTGCAGCCACGAAGTCCGACGATGGAGATAATACATGGGATCTCGAGGGCGGTATAGTATCCACCCTTCCAGTGGTCTCGTTCGCATCTGGCGACAAGCACTGAATCAAGAATGTATACGGGCTCACAACGGAGCAAAAATCTACTCTACAGGCAGCCGAAGAGCTGACCCGGACAAAGCACCAGGTTGCCTTCCATATTCTCGAAGCAACAGGCGCAGGGTCCATGGTGCTTGTCAACATAAACATCACACGAGCCCACGCTTCCCGTGACAAGGAAGAGATGTTGATGCAATTCCAGGAAGGCACCGAGTTTACCATTACTTTCAATGCCCAAATTCCCGACAAGCCAATCCAAGATGTCGACGAGCCAGTGGAGGTGAAGGCTATCAGCGTTCCTCGCGCCTACGGACTACCAAGAGGACATCTGACAGCCATGGTCGTAAATGAACCTGCAAAGTTCTTCTCAGTCAAGCCCATCCTTTCTGGCATCACACGGCAAATCCTGCATTCACTAATTATCAGGACTTTCACGTTATCACTTGTGATTCGTACTCGCACGACTCAGAGGTGAATTTTAATGCCTACCCAATGGGGAATGAGTTATTCCACGAAAACCAAGACGGAGACTAAGTAACCATGTCACGAGATCTCAGTGCCGTGGGTATTGAATGAGCGTGCTTAAATTCACGTACCATGTCTGTGAAATCAGAACATCATTGAGCAATTCCATTCCCATTACTTCATCATATACCTCGATGGGTCTTTGCCCGATTGGTGTCATCAATCTACTTCGATTTACCCTCAAACCCCTCTTTGAGAACAATTTGTCACCTAGGGGCCCACTTTTTCTCGAAGGCAATGATTCATTTAATTATTCATTACCACCATGATCCTGGTTTGGAATCACTCATTCAAATCATGGCTTGCTATTGGTTCTTTACATCAGTGAATCTGTCACTTGTCGTCACGCTCCACTTCAATTCTTGGGCCAAGAGACGTTGGGTGAATCTGTTTAGGCCTAATTTCACTAAGGTATTCACGCCACTGATCAGTGATTACGATGTTCACATGACATTCGTAGTGTTACCTCGATTCCTTTCCCACTAGCGTCTTGGGTAATTGTCTATATAAAGGGCCCTCCCCACCCTTCTTTTTCTTCTTTCTTTTCAAATCAAACACATACATATATACCCTTTCCTTTCTTTTTCTTCTTTCTTCTTTCTTTCTTCTCATATCATACACATACATATATACAGATATTCTCTGTTCTACTTGCCGCTACGCATGCCGATCCTCTGCGGCGCTGCAACCAACGTCTCCACCGACGATGTCATGGAGAAGCTGATTGTTCTCTTGGGGCAATCCGATGATGAATTCCTAAAGAATCTGCCGGTCATTCGCGTCCACCGCTCGGTCAATGAAGATAGAGCCTTCATTCGCAAACACCAGACCCCTCAAGAGCATGACAACTCCACAGCTGACGAGAACGACATTGACGTACAGCTTCTGTTGTTCCTGCGCGCACAGCGAGCTGCTAGAAACGAGCGAGGCTTCAAGCACGAGAATCGATCCCTCCAGGCTCATGCTCTGAACAAGGCATATAAAGCCCTCGATCAAGGTCTTACCCTTCGTGCTTCCTACGACAACAGCTCCGATCAGCCAGCCAAGCTATACCATGGAGATGAGTGTTTGACCGTCGAGATCGTCGACACCGCTCAGGATGATGACAAGCCCATGGTGGACATGTTCGAAGAATTACGCAACTTCGACGCCAAGCTCGCCAACGCGGAAACCCCACACTACAAGTGAGAGCCTACTGAGAAATCACATCTCAAGACCGCTCTTTCGCACTGCATGGATGCTGTCATGAGCCAAGATGGGTGGGCTGTCTTCACCACTCCTAACCTAATGGGCAGCAAGGCCATTCGTACTCACTTCGGAAACGTTTGACAGAGAATCAAGGACAGCAAGATTGTCCAAATGAATCATATATATCATGGCATGGGAGGCTGATGTCCTCATGTTCGCGAAGCACAAGAACGTTGACCTTCTTGCTGGCGTTCTTCTTGCTGGTGATGCGGAGCAATTATTCGTTCTGACTCCTAGCATACTCCAGAAGGGCCCCATCAACGAATTTGGCCATCAGATTTCACTCTCGCTGTTGTCACGTCTAATTTGGGGCGGGTTTCCATCCGTCGAGATGTCAGAGCAGTATCGGATGCACCCAGATCTGTCGCGCTTTGTCTCTTCACGATCATACAATGGCCGAATGACGAATGGAGCAGGCTGCGAGAATTTGGTCCTTTCAGAAATCTTGAAGGCCGTCCTGCAGGCATACTTGGGCGTATCAAGGCACACCAAGGTCAACCTCATTCACCTCGATGTCTCTGACTCCTGCATGCACAAAGGTGAGGCTTAGACATGACGAGCGAGACAGAAAAAAGCTAACGAAAGCAGAAGACGCCTCGGAAGCTGATAGTAACGCTGAAAGTACCGAACTTAAGAGCACGACCAACAAGAGCACTACCACCAAGAGCACGGAAGCAACGAGCAGCGAAGTTCTTCGACGAGGAGGCTCGTAGGGACAGGGCGGCCTCAGCGGATGAGGAGGAGAGAGTAAATTGAAGAGAGCAGGATGCGCTACTTAATGAACTCATCGACGACACCGGCGCATCGCACACATAGAACTGCCGCGACCGATGGCGCAAAAGGCTCACGAAACAGAATCGAAGCCTGCTGGAATTACTTACCTGGGGGTTCCAAAGAGTTTGTTGGTCTGTCCAAATACAACATCCACCACATCAATGTTGTCATCGAAGTCGAATCGCCATCCTCCGAGTTGAAGGCGCCGCCCCAACCTCCTGGGCAATCGTCACTCCGTATCGGATGCAATGCGACATGTACTTCGATCGATTGAAGCAGCTTTTCATATATATAAAAATACTTTTCGCGCGTTTGCCAGAGATCGCCACTGCCTGGACAGTCCAAGGAAAGCAGTGGGACGTTGTGTTCCTGGACCAGGTCATCAGCTCGGGTGAGCAAATGTCTGATTTCGGTATCACTCAAACCGAAGAGCTACAAAACGTCATGCATTCTCGTACTCGTCGCATGCTTTGGGAGATCGTCCCATCCAAGATCACTGAAGGCTTCTTCGATAGCAATGATGAGCAAGTGAGGAAGCGCAAGAAACATTGGCAAGATGCGATGAGAGAGAAGCTCCCCGGCATCAAGCCATTCCATCCAAAACTCTATGTCGTTGATCACATCGATGAGCGCATAGGCCGGCGTCAGACGTTTGACAAGTCTGGTGAGTCCATTGGTAACGAAACATTCGCGGACCAAGCCGAATTCCTACAAGCCCCACAGGAGGTTCTTTCCGAGGTCGAAGATGGTGGGATTAGGGATACAACCGCCGGTACCGAGACTGGTGCAGGGGGCTGGGATAACACCACCGACACAACAGGCCAACAAGCTGTCGCTGGTATCGAGACTGGTGCAGGGGGTTGGGAGAACAACACAGTCACTTCCACATCAGGTCAATTTTTTCCCTTCTCTTTGACATTCATATGCTAACAATCTTCAGCTCAAGAACCGCCTGGCAAATTTGGTGGATCTCAAAAATGGAGAATGGTGAGCAGGAAGCACAAATCGAAGCCAGAAGCGGACGTATTGGCGGATGGATAGAGCGAGATTGATGAGCAGAAAGAACAAATTATAGCCAGATTTCTTTTCTCCCGCGGGCTCAATGATAGCGAAGGTCGGACTCACCTCTTGTTTCAGGCCTGCATGATCGTCTTTTGCCTCCTTTTTACGAATAGCTGGGGAGCTCTCTCGAGCGAACCGCTTTTTCAATCACAAATTTCCTAGCTCCCTTAGCGTTCCACACTGAGAATAGCTCAGAATTCATAGCAATAGCAATGGATATTACAGCCCAATCAATTGTGCCCATACACGTCTGCCCATCCATGTCTGCGTCGAATAGCTAACTTACAGCCATCCTGTGTGATCCAACAGCCACCAAAGGGGCTACAGCCTAGCTTGAAGCCTTGGGAAAGTATTCCCTCCTGACCCCCCCTCGTGTATAAAGAGCTAACTTGCCGACTCCAGCAGCTATTCAAGAAGCCAAAGTATAGCTTCCAGCATGGGGAAAGGACCCATCCTCTAGCTCATCCTCGTACTTGGAAAGCGATCTTGCTGACTCTGTAGTGGTTCCAAATGTGTAAACGTGCAGTGACGCAAACCCCATTGCCAGACAAGATAGCTACAGTAAGCGCGAGGGAGGTGAGCAGCGAGGAGAAGGGGGAGTTAGAAGCGGAGTGTTTGGGGAGAGCAAACCTGAAGATTTGGTCTAATATAGGGGAGAATTGCTGACGGAAGGAGGACCAGGAAGGATGGGATAGCGACCGTGGGGCGTGGTGATGTTGCCGGAGGGCTAGGAGGAGGAAGGGGTATATATATATTCGTAGATAGATAGATGTACACAAGACAATATCAAGTCGTTAGGTAGTGACAAAGCCAACAGAAAAACAAGACAGTCGCTATGCAACGCTCCCAAACCAATATCACAATGCCGCTGACGAGTCCTCCCGAAACGACGATATATATATATACTAGAAATGCTCCTTCCAAAACCTGAACCGGACATCCCTCCCCGTACACTCATTTGCTGCCCGTCTGATGTCCCTTCCCGCCTTGTTAGGCCCGCAGAAATAGACTCCCACGTCTGCGTCTTGACCTTTGAGGCCACCCATGTAGCTGCCATCTCTGATGCCATCTCTCATAGCGCCGAATAACCGTTTGAAATCCGGTCGGCCGAAGTTTGTCCTGCTGCGGAGTTCGGTGAGTGGATCAAGGTTGGAGCCAACGCTATTAAGGTAGATATTTGTAGTGGTGTCGTTGTCGAGGCGTTGCGTGAGATAGGTGTGGATGCGGAGGAATTCAGGTCCCGCGCCAGATTCGTCGGCGGCTTCGGCAGATTGGGTTTCGAGAGATGAGAGCAGGGTCTGGAACCATTCGAAGGAGGTAGTGTCTTTGCAAACCCAGATGAACTCCACTCTGCGCAATCGCCTGGGTGGGTTTGGACCCTCTCGCAGATGCCAGATGTTTTTCAATATACTAGCCCAAGGCGTGACACCAATGCCTGTGCCAATCAAAATTGCGATTTCATTTTCGAAAACGTCCTCAGCTGGGGCCCCGTAAGGACCATCGATGCGGAGTGGTGGCATTTCCTGTCCGTTTTGAAGCGCGATCTCGTAGATGCCCATTGGGTCGAGGCTGTCGTATTCTTTCGCTTGGGATGGACCGCAGCCGAGTGCATCACCGAGAGCTTTGGTGAAGTCACCGACTTGGCGGACATGGACTGAGATATAAGGATCGAAAGGGCATGATGTAATGGTAAATGGATGCCACTGGTGGGTGGAGACACCGGGACAATTGATGAGCAGCCACTGACCGGCTTTGTAATTCATGCTGGGTTTTGAGAATTGGATCTCCATAGCATCGTAGGGATGACGGATGACTCTAGTGATGCTCGTAGCACGACGAGAGTTGATTTCGCGGTATATCCGCTCCACAAGGTAGAGGCCACCGCCAAAGAGCTCCCACCGCCAACCTTCATAGCCAATGCAGTGATCCCAAAAAGGAGAGCCTGCGAATGGGGAGTATGGCTCCTTTGAGGAACGCACGAAGCAACCGGTCGCGTGGGTATAGAGGGCGAGGAGGAAAGGGATAAAGAGGTGGTGTGTATACCAGAAGGTCTCGTATGATTGCTGGCGTATTTTTACGTGGGCGGTGGTAAACATCATCAGCATGCAGAAGAGCATGACATGCCCTGTAATGCCACCAACTTGCGTGTAATGTATTTGAACTGCTGACTCGGGCCGTATCTGATTCCTCTCAACATTGAAGAAACTAATAGAATTAGCAAAGCCGGAGCAGTACGACGTTGAAAAAGCTTACTTGACATAATGCGCGCACACGTGGATAATTGTCCAGAACAGCAAAGAGTAGGCGACCTGTCGATGAAACCATTGCGACTCGTCCAAAGGCAACCACCTGATCTTTGGTCTAACCCATCGTAAAAGATTCTTGCACATAGGTAGAACTATGATTGTCCCGTCCACGGACAAGTTTAACCCTGCACCTCTTGACAACCAGACAGAAAATGTTAGTACGTTGAGTCCTGCTAACCGCGGATCAGACGCCTGCTTCCACCTAGATTGTCTTTAGTACTGGATCATTCTCGAAATCTTCTTGCAACTCACCATCCAAATATGAATAACGCAACGTGCAAGCCATGAAACAGCGTAACAAAAACGATCATCCTCCATGTCAATTCCTTACTAAACCATCCTTTCTGACCTACAGTCATGGTTACTGACTGTAACTTGGATGTCGCGTGGTACGCAAGTAGACTAATCCCGTCCCCAAGACCGGACCCTCGAGGGTCACTCAGATGATATGCAGCGGTATACCGCAGTAGACTCCAGGACAAGGCCAAGCTCCTCAAGACTTCGGTCGATGCTATGAGCTCCAGGCCCACAAAGGCTGACAAAAGGCGCTCGAAAGTTCAGTTGCTGAAACGTTGCCAGTAGCTGACAAAATATCTGATGAAATGTAGTGCGGCCTTTTTTGCTGCCATGGAATGAGCGCGTGCCGTTCAGCCTGTCAAGCAGCAAGTCCTCCGCTTTCGCCAGATGTTTCTGCCCGTCCTCATATACCCAGCTTCAATTCAAGATGTAGGATGCTTTGTTCCGGCTGAGATTCTCAACTGAGCAGTGTTCGTCTAGTGTTTCTTCGCTTTCGTCCAATGTCTGAAAAATTCCAAGCGTGCACAATCCAGTGTGTATGTTTTCCAACTCCTAACAATGCATGTGTGCGATGTCCTATCCCCTACGATCGGCGTGCTGATGAGGTATACTTCAAGTCCAGAAGTTAGGAATCACAGTCACAGAGGGCTAGCCAAAGTGCAACGAGGTCCAACACTAGCAATTAGTCTCGTCACCCAAATACTGGGAATTGGAACAGCCACAGCGCGTGTCTCAACCGTCAAGTTCGGTGCTTTGGGACCTCGTGGAAGTATGTTGTAAGAGGGGCTTTCAGCAAGCAATCCTGTCAGCGATCTCCTAATCGAGTAGAGCAGGCTTCAAATCACACTGCATGAGATTCACAATTGTCTCGATCTGGCCGAAGCCATTTTACTCTAGATTTACGCCGTCTCGCGGTCCAAAGCGAGGTACAATTGTAGCAGTAGTAGTAGTGGATCATGGTGCTTAGGGAGTACCTTGCGCCAAACGCTTTCTGTATTGGCTTCATGTGCGAATTGATGCACGAGTGGGTGCAACGTCGTATGGACGATAGGGTCTATGTCTACAGAGCCAATCGCAAGCAAGGAATAGACGCTGGAAAGAGACGCTAACATCAAGCTAAGGATTTATCGTTTAGAGTCCTTTTGGGAGGATTTTCGAAAATGCTATCAGCAATTCGAAAGCTTTATTTGTTAATCGATGAAATGGTCAGTCGAGAAGTGTGATTACGCTATAAAGGCTCGAAGGAATCATCGGCGTTATTATCACTCGAGACTTCAGAACCATCCCGATCGATTTTACCATGTGACAATAGCATCGCTTGTGCCAAAGTATGAGCAACTGTACGGAGATTGACGACTCGTTGCTTTGCCATGCGTCGAATCTGAATTACAATTTCAACAGAGCTTGCTGACATGGCTTGCTTCGTTCTCAAGGAAGCTTGCTTCCTCAGCCTTGTCTGTGCGCGCGTTTACATGGAATGCCTGAGCAACGACGCCATTACCACTTCACCACTCAAAGCACATTGTCCGATCAGCAGCCTTCCTTCTGCACATTACAGTGTCTCTGTGCAAATCTGAGGGCCATGAGCAGCCTATATTATGAACCTGAAGTACGAAGAGCAGTTCCTGATACTCACTGGGTTTCAAGAAGTGCAGTACACACTGTGTTTCTCGAAGATACGTAAAATATCTTACACTTCAAGCGCCCTTGCATGTCTTCACCACCAAACTTTATCCTTCCACAGAATCATCCCGCAGCCCGCACCCTCGGATCCCAGCCAATCCCGCCATGCTCTCTTCCTTTCAGCACAGCCTTTAGCCCACTTCAGTAAGCTCAGTGTGCACATCCCCGCTCCCGTGCATGATTTGCTGCACGTCAAGGCACTAAAACAAGACTAAAATCATCAAGATCAGACTAAGATTCCCCTGTCGGGCGGCTATATTTCCAGACCCTCATGCAAGCCTGGGAGTGGTGTGAAGAGCGCAATCGATAGACTGACGAATGCGCTCACACTAATCATTCCATCACTGATCTATGGCACACCCCCAAAGCGTCAAAGTCGCGGGGGTCGATGCCGGTCTGCGGAGGGACTGGAATAGATCTATGGCCCTGCTTCCTCCATGAGATGCACCTCTTGAAACTGCATTGATCTGATACAAATCCTTCCATTCTAGAACTCTACCTCGCTGTCGCATACCTGCAAGCACTTTGCCTCTTCGTCGAGTGCACCCAGACACCCTACCGACTGAAGCTCACCACCTTTACACGCTGCTTCCAGTCGTTGCCCTCAATTCACACCACAGACAATGCCCTTCCACCCATCTTCCCACCGATAACATCAATCGCACACATCACCTCCCATCCCCCAAAGCCATGGGCAAACTCATAAAAAACCACTGGGCCCGCCTCATCATCCTCACCGCCTCCACCTACCAAGTCGCCGCCGCTATCGAAGGCTTCTTCTGGCCCAAACTCTTCTGGGACTTCCTCACCACCAACCTCGACCCCTTCGTCCGCCCCATCCCCATCCTCCAGCTCCTCAACCTCCTCCTCGG